>CM060950.1:182586440-182606440 GCA_030765055.1 Mantis religiosa
CACAAACGTGCAACAGGTTCTCGAAGCCCATGTTGCACGCATCAAACTAGTGCCAACTCAAGTGCCATCTAATTGGTTGGCAATGGGTTCTGATTGGTGTTTGTATTAGGAGCTATGGCTGGAAAATTTATCTGGGTACCTGATACCTCACAATCATGGCAACACAGATTGGAGCAAATAGTTTTGCTGAAGAACAATTAATGAGTGCTGACGATTTTCCTGTATTAACTGCAACAGATGACAGTGCTGATCGGCGGGAATTTCAGGGACTATTTGCATGAGCCCCTAATTATAGACCCCATAGCACCTCTTTGTCGTGTGGATACGAGATTGCTCATGTTGAAAAAAGGGCCAGGCTGCGTTACCAGGAGCTGCCTGACCAAAATGTATTAATTGCCTTAACCTACGAAATTCAGGAGCTGAACTTCAAAAATTCTAACTCTACACAGCCCACCGCGCTAGAATTGAGGCAATCACCCACTACCTTATAGCTAGTGAGCAGATGAAGCGAGTTTCCCAGCAATGGGAAACACCAGCAATTAAAAGTAAAAATCCAAAACCTCCAAAGGTAGTTCAGAAACCGGAACCACTACCAATATCAAACTTGTTCAGTGAGTTACCCACGGAAAACCAAGTAACGGAGGATACACCGGCACCCTCCACAAGCAAAAGGAAGTGTCGTGACACACCTCCCCTACTACAACCAGCCACAGCAAAGCAGCAACATGTGCCTCAGGCTGATCCATCGACCAGTACATCTCCTGCTACACAGTACCCAGTCTCTGTTCATTTCACGACAAACAACACCAATATTCCTCCGTGATCCTTCTAAGACGCGTTAGATAAAAAACTTACTAAACCCAGCGCATCCTGATATCACTTACAACATCAGGATTTTGAGCGGCACCATCGCCTTTCTGCATGTTACGCCTGATGATCATAGGAAAATCCACAGGATTCTTTCCGATAGCACGATATAAGGGCTCAACACCTTGCTACCGGAAGAAAAACTCCTGTACGTCACCTTGAAGTCCCTGCTTATGTACATCGCGGAGGTAGATGTCACCAGCCGACTTCAATAATTATCCAACCACCACAGCTACTCCCGCAGGTTAGAGTTGCGCTGCTCAAGGAGGGAAATTCCTCCAATATCTACAAGGAGCGACGTGTGCTCAACGCCTACATTCACGTTGAGTCATACCGCCCGCTGGCCAGGCAACTATAGTGCACCAACTCTCAGCAGTTCACCCATAGAGCTGCTGGTTGCAGACTAGAGCCAGTCTGCTCTTATTGTGCAGAATCTGGTCACCAATGGCAAGATTGCCAGCTTCCTGGTGTAGCAGGATCTAAGGCAACTTGCTCCAACTGTGGCTGCCCACATTCATGCCGCTACGCTAAGTGCTCAGTCTGGCTGGAGGCACGAGTAGAAATGCTACTCAACAAGAACAGGCAGCAAACCAGACTCGACGATGCACCGAAGGTGCCAAACTCAATGGGCCTTGCCAAGGAAGCCTTCAAGGGTACCAGGTACCCAGGCCTACCACCAGTCACCAGAATTCAGCATTCATCTTATGCTGAGGCGCTGAAAACTAATCAGCAGAACACCCCGCAGCAGCAAACGGACAGTCTCCTGGCTAAGCTCCAGTGATCCGACAACACACCTCCAAACCATGCAAATGGAATGGAAGTTGTTCAGATGAGGTCTCCCAAACAGCAATCTAAGTTAGGGTTCAACTTAGATAAATCTGGAAGTGCAAGACCAACAGTTCAGAAGGAGAGTTTGAAGCGACCGCGTTCCACCAACAGTGGATTGTGGCAACCAGCCTAGCAGCGCCTACGATCATTTTAGCATAATTTCACCCATTCCATTCATCGTCCGATATGACTTAACGTTGGAGGACGTAAATTACAACAATGACAACATTAAACTTATCAGCAGAGTCCCCGTCCATCACCAACCCGACTTCGCTACAGTCTTAGCTGAAGCTTTGGCACAACAATCTGATAACATACCACCAGGAACCATGCTAGTCCACACCATATTCATCTTCGTGTGAAGCTATGGCACGCAGTAATAACAGGATAGCAGACCTACTCGGGCTCAAAATATGTTCCTGGAATGCCGATGGCATCCGCAACAAGTTAAGTGAAGTACAAAAACTTCATAGCAGTTAACCAAATGCAGATCCTTCTTTTGCAAGAAACTCGCCTTTCTAGTACTCAGAAGGCTTCCATCCCTGCCATGCTCTGCCATTGTGCTGATCGGGCAGTTATGGGTGACTTAAATGCCAAAAGTCCACAGTGGAACTCCACAGCCAGGACACACAAAGGCATGGTGTTGAAACGCTACTTTAGACGGCGTAATCTCGTTGTTCTTGCTCCTTCATCACCTACCATAACATAAGGGGATCGCCGACCACCTGACTGGTTGGATATTGCTATCCACCAGTACATTCGCGGTCACCCGGATTCCTTAGAATCCCAGAATTTTCCTAAGACCACTACCCCATCCATTTCCTTTATCAATCCTGGACAACAGCCAAAGTCCCGCCAAAATGTCCGAACCCTCGTCAAACCAAATGGAGCAAGTACACAGAGATAATGGCAACAAAATCAGCAGAGGTTGCACAGTGTAACAGCGTGGCTGACGCCGACAACCTAGCTAGTGCCATCACCTCTACAATTGCACAAGCAATGGTAGAAGCCACTCCAGCACGGCGAAAATTCTGCAGTGTACAGAAATCACTTCCCTCGCAACCACTGAAGCTAATAGCCGAAAAGAATAAAGCTGGGTGACATTTTCAACTCACGCGAAATCCCTTACACAAAAGGGAGTGGAATAGACCACAACACATAGTCAAACTAGAGAACTTGCTGACTTCTGAAATGGAGAGTGGGAAATCCGACTATGTGCTCTTAGTCCCCAGAGCTCATCACTTTGGCGTATGTCCAAGGCGCTGCTGTGCATACCTTTTTCTGATCTACCTCTGACTGACAGCAGGAGAACAGCTCAGTCGACGAGAGGAAAAGTGGCTTTTATGGCTTAACATCTAGCCTCCAATTTTCATCCAGCTGACTCTCAAGACCAAGAGCTCTGCGAGGAAATTGTGTCACACGTTGAAGCATTTCTTTCCACGCCTTTTAATGTGCATGAAGTGCACTTGACAACGGTCGCAGATGTGCGGAGTATTGCGCCCGTTTAAAGCAGTGGGGTTTGATAACTTGTCGTATGCTGCTTTCAAAGCACTACCGGCAGCATGGATAACATTGCTGGTTCACTTGTTTAACAGTCCACTACTATCGGCTCATTTCCCAGCTGCGTGGAAACAATCCAGGATTATCACCCTTACTAAGCCAGGAAAGGACCCTCAGCGTATCAACAGCCACCGGCCCATCAGCCTGCTACCGGCCATTAGTAAAATCTTCTAGAAGGTGCTGCAGTCCCACCTTCAACATCTGCTGGATCAGCACAGTGTCCTACGATCCGAGCAGTTTGGTTTCCGACGTTAACACTCGACCTCTCACCAGTTACTTCGCCTCGAAGACGATTCTATACACGGGTATAACAATCGGCACTATGTTACAGCGCTATTCCTCGACATATCCCAAGCACTTGACTCAGTATGGCATGATGGCCTCCTTCATCGTCTCATCCACTACAACATCCCAGCATACCTAATACACCTCATCAACACCTACCTCAAAAACCGTTCCTTCGTCGTCGCCGGAACCACATCCACTCTCAGCCCTATGGTATTTATGCCGGCGTACCTCAAGGCAGTGTCCTTGGTCCCCTATTATTCTTCACCTAAATAAACAGCCTCTCTAATCTAATAGGCTGTAACCTTTACCTATTTGCTGCATAAATGTATTAACAGTCACATCTAAGCGCCATGTTAATTCAGTACGCAAGGCACAGAGTTACGCTGATATGCTATCTGCCTGGCTCATCACTTGGCGCCTGAAGATAAATGCAACCAAATCTCAGGCAGTCACATTCCCCCGCCGCACTCTGCAAGATGTACCCAATCTCCGCCTGGCTGGACAGGAAGTACAATGGTCCTCTGAGGCTACACACCTCGGAGTAGCTCTGGATTTGCGTCTGACGTGGAAACAACACATCAGCTCTGTGGCAAACAAAGTGTCTAGAAGGATGGCCATGCTCTATCATATGTACAATAGGAAATCGACTATGAGCCTGCATAACAAATTGCTCATTTACTAGCAAATACTCCGCCCTGCACTAATCTACGCATGCACAGTCTGCGGAACTGCAGAAAAATCCCATCTCCGCAAACTCCAAGTCCTGCCTTCGGATAGCAACATCTTCCGATTGGTACATCCCAAACGATAATATCCATTCAGAACTTTCCTTCCCAAAAATCACAGATTACTTCCTTATCTTATCCCGTAGTTTTTATAAAAAAAAACTCCCCTCCAGCTTCAACAGTTTCATCCGAGGTCTGCGGGAATATGACCTTGACCCCGATGAAACCTATAAGCGACCCAGGCTAGCGCTAGCCCCACCATAAGCCTCTAGAGAACATATTCTGAGTTATCCACTTACAATAGCAATCCCTAACAACCTAAATATATACTTTAAAAAATCATTACCCTTGTCACCACCATCTACCCACCGTCATATCATCAATACACACCACCATGCCAGTAAGGGACAAGGTCCCGAAATGGCAAAATGTCGAAGGCCCCTCCTCCTCCGAGGAGGTTCAGTCTTCAACGACACCACTGCTGCTATTGACACTTACCTACTTCCTATTGGCTATTGTATTCAGTCCTGTGATTGGCCCCTTATTTTACTATGAAAACAACAAAAATCGTTACTGAAGCTATAGTTGAGCAGATGGCATACCCAAATGGACATTTAGAGGCGCCAGAAGAATTGTTTTCTTTTACCATTTCATACACACGACATCAATCAAATGTTGCAAATCTCATTTCACAGAACATTGTACCGATACTATATATATATATATATATATATATATATATATATATATATATATATATATATATATTATAGTGACTTTGTGGGTTCGTAGAAATAAAAGTCCAATTTGCCAAAATTCTAAATGTTCTTTATTTCAGTACCAATACACTGTTCAATTCTCACGTAACAACATTACATCACATATGCAACACAATCTTCCATGGTCGATGACAATAACAAACAGCGTTCAGTTTACAACATCAGCTCTCGTTACAACAACACTCTCAGCTGTTCTCTGCTTACCTCTCCCGCGACTATTTTACAGCTGTCTCTTGGCCAATCATCACTGCCTTAAATACCTCATTCATAATTCAAGACTGCTATGGAAGTTTCTCTAACATGTCACCAGATAAAACTCGACTGTTCTAGAATGTAAATATATCTGTCGGCAACTCTTTTATTTCCGGCGCTATGCAAGCTCTTTATCTCCGTGATATAGTATCCATCTGTTAATTATCTGCGCTATCTTTAGTTGGCGGCTCATTGTATACCCGTGACGCGCTATCGCGATCGGGTTCGCAACTATATATATATATATATATATATATATATATATATATATATATAGCTTATGAAGCGTCGCCCCGAATGTGTTCGCCGCCGCGCGCACGCAGCACGCAGTCGCACCCAATCATATCATCTCCTCGCATTATTAAATTGTACTTTACACCCTAAAATCCATGGTTCATGAATCAGTAATAAGTTCTATAAAACAAAGCATGCAAAATAAATTAACATAACACCAGAAAGAAACCTTACATTCAACACCCTCAGGCAAAATGGATTCTGAAATTGCACAACATCCATTTACTCTTGAAATATTCATTTACCGTTTAACACATTTTAAACTTTCATAGTTTTCTACTGTTTCTATTAGGATCTCTTAAAGCACACTCACTGCATTCATCTACTCACACATCAAAATACCGTTAGGTGATATTATACCGATGTAACAACATTTAAATAAATAACATTAAAAGTAATTTTTCGCGTCCCCTAACATTTAGTCGCCTACTCCGGTACGGCTATTTCATACAACACACTCACAACATTTTCACACTTAAAAAAACTCCATCATCTCCTAATGATAGGATGCTAGTGTCGTCCTAACCCATTTTAATCCAACGGCTAAAATAGGATTATACAACACTAATCACCCTAACAACACAAAAAGAACCATGTCCCACTGTGGATCATTCAAATTAATGCCAATTTTCTGCGCTACACAAGCTAGTGTCACATGATACCATCTTAACCCTTTCGTTTAACATGCTTAAATGCGACACTAGTGCGCCTAGTGGAGAAAACTGGCATAACATAAATTGTCTAGAGTGTTACATAAACTACTACCGTCTTATCACCTTGGCAGACTTAGAACACGCTCTTTCATCTTCGCGACTATCAGCACCTGGACCGGATGAAATCCACGTTCAAATTTTATAACATCCCTCACCTAAATATAAGGTATTTCTGCTTGAGGTCTATGTCCGTGTTTGGGTTGATGCCACTTTTCCTGATTAGTGGCGAGAAGCCACCATTATACATATTTTGAAATATCAAACGATGGTCAACCCCCCTGTACCTACCATCCTGTTTCCCCACCAGTTGCGTTTGCAAGGCGATGTAACGCATGATTAATGGGCGGTTAGTATGGTGGCTGGAAACACAAGATATTGACCAACATTCGATGTGGTTTTCGACGACCCGTTCAAAAGTAGACAATCTTGTGTCCAAGTCGACCCGGATTATGAACGTATTCCTGAAGAACTGTCAAAACGTAGGAATAGTTTTTGACCTTGAGAAGGCTTATGATACGTGTTGGCGGCAAGATTTAGTTTCGGCTTGGTTTTCTCGAACCTTTTGGTTTAGGATAACGGTGTACGTACAAAGTGTTAGGCTGTTTGCTACTGTGATTAATTCATCTCGAAGTGTGTTCCTCCAGGGGTTTCGTCAGGTCTATTTGTAGAATACTTTGCGCTCTACTGGAGTTCTCGGTGCTCACCGTTCCTAGAACGCTTTGTACATATCACCTTAGACAACCCCAAAGATTGGAGTTTGAAGAACAGTTTCCGATTTTCAGCTGAGAAAACAATCTGCGTTAATTTCTGGCACAGCCGGAGTCGATTACCACATTCGCTTCGTTTAGGACCAGATCTATAATCTTTTGCAGGTGAGATGAGGTTCCTTGGACTAATATTTGATAGGAAACATAATTAGTAATCGCATATAGCACAACTAAAAGCATGATGTGAACATTCTTTAAATGTCTTACGGGTACTAGTGGAAAATCGTGGGGAGCGGATCGTACAGAGTTGTTGCGACCCTATTGTGCACTGATCCGTTCCGAATTAAATCAGTATATTATGTTTTTAGCTCCGCACGTTCGTCTGAAGATATTAGACACAGCCCATAATTGTGGTATACGTATAGCAGTTGGGTCTTTTCCAAAAAGTCCTCTTGTAAACCTGTATGCCGAATCTGCAGAACCTGCTATGCAGTACAGCCGTAAAATGTTATTAGCAAATTATGGTTGTAGATTTAATTGCATGCCCACACATCCGACGTTTACACCGTTCTTCAACACATTTATGGACACGCGTTATAGGAATACCTCCCTTAAGCCAAAGCCACCTAGTTTTCGATTCCGGGAGCTTCTTAGAAAGCTGGGCACTGAAATGTCAGATATGTAACAGAGTATATACCCTCCTTGGTTGCGTGCAATGATCCACGTAGATCTGGCCACGACTAAATTCGGTAAATCAAGCATGTTTTTGTCTGGTATTCGCACTTGTTTTTTTAGACTTTTAACACGTTATAAAGTCAGCATTTTAATTTATACTGATTTTTCAAAGGGCTCAAATGCTGTTGGGGCTCCTTATATTTGTGAAACCAAACAATATATGTACATTCGGATCTCACATTAGCACTTCCATTTATGGTGCAGAACTTTATGCAATATGCCAGGCCATTTCACATGTACAGTTTGGAGCATCGGAATCTTCCTATGCTGCTGGTATGTTTTGGTATGCTACTTTATATAATGTTGGCATAACCGTTTCACCATTCATGTTTTACGCCAGTCCTGTGCCAATCTCTTATTGGTTTATACCGAAATATATGAACACAAGCAATGACCAATGAACAGGGTGCGTAGCCGTTGTGCGTAGTGCAAGGAAAGGGGTAAGGAGGAATTTAACCTTAGTGGAAAGATTGTCAACAGCACCTCCTTGCTGTGTCCATCGCTCATTGGTTTGATGTCATCAGTTCGGAACAGGGTAAAAGGAGCGGCAGTGGGTTATAAGGAATGAGTCCTGCCAATTTCCCCACATTCACGTACTTTGGGCAAGGGATTAGTTGGAAGAATTCAATCAAATACTTGGGAGTTAAGCTGGACAAGGGCCTAAATTTTCGGGAACACATCCGGGAGCAGGCGCATCGGTTGTGTGGTGCCGTGGCATCACTATACCCTGTGCTTAGGTCTGCGATGTCTCTTTGCCTAAAGTTGCGCCTCTTTATGGATCTGGTCCTCCCTGTCATGCTCTAGGCGTGCGAAGTTTGGGGTATGGCCGTAGGCTCAAACCTAGTACTGCTCCAACGTGCACAGAATAAATGTTTTCAGATTATTTATTCTGTTTGCAAAAGGTTCCTCGTGAGACTACTTCACGAGGCTTCATCCCTCCGATATGTGGAGGATGAAATTAGGCGCCGGGCGACAATATTCTTCGAGAGTTTGCCTCACCACCAGAGTGCCCTAGTCAGATCCCTTGGGGACTATGTACCTCGTGAGCGTCGCTTAAAGCAATACGGGTTACCCCGCATGTGTTGCGGCCATACCGGTAACCACATGATCCCCATTCCAGCCTAAACTAAATTACAGCTATTCAAAATTTATTCTGGAAAACTCAAAATTATACTTATCTTCTTCCAAGTTAATTAACTAATCCACCAGCGGTGCACGCTGTCTGTAGCACCTGGTTCATCATTCCCTGAGGAGCAAAAAGCTACCTCCCTTCTCTACACCCACTTAATTTACACCCGTCATCCTGCAACTTCCACATCCCGCCAGTACGTGGTTAAGCTCTTCCCAGAGCAGGTACACGATTTGACCACCCTTCGGGCTGTTCCAAACAGCCTGCCAGCCTGGAATTGAATTGAATTGAATAAGGAATGAGGTGTCATGGATTAATTACTAGTATATTATCATCTTTGTATTTTCACCTTATTTGTCTACGTGAACAAGATATGCTTTAGTATGCTCGGTATATCTTCTGTAGATAGAGCTTATGTTACAGCTTTAAATTATTTTGTAATGAAATGAGATTAATCGAAACACAAATGTGCATTGTGGAGTTCAAGATGATACCCATAATGAAACATATAAACCTGTCCCATCCCTCATCCCTTCCAAGGAAGCTGCGCAAAACTGAGAAGGTTCATTACCCAAATAAGATGGGCAATCTGCCCCTGTCCTCAATAACCACTGATAAAATAATTAAAGTCCGATAAGACGCATTCTGAGTTATGTGCTTCGATGTAGCTTAAACTGTCTGGACTTACAGTTCACCTCCGCAATCACGAAACAACGGGAAGGAGCACGTCTTGCTATTGCTGACAGGGTTTGAAATGGCGGCGTGGTATCATTCACTTACCAACCTAAACAGCTGTTCTATATATCGGAAAGATTCCATGCACCAGACTGTACGTTGACGAAAGATGGGAGACTGCTTATTCTTAAGTGATCCCCTCAGTGCACTTCATAGCCTTCGGCAGCTGTACAACTGCCACCCTTTTGTGCAGCGTATCCAGAATACCCTCAACCTTTTACACGACTCCGACGTTAGCGTGGTGTGTGAATATATTCCTGAACACGTTGGCTTGCTGGGAAATGAAATTGCGGATTCGGCAGCAAAGTTAGATACCACGCAGCCCAGGGTTAAAGTACATTTGTAACATGAAAAGACTTTTAGCTTGTATTGCGGAGAACTGCAATGTCCTGCTGGCGGAAAGAGTGTTCCGCTCTCGGCAGCAATAAACTTAGATCTTTGAAAGAACTTCCGATTCTCTGAGTTACCTCCTGTAGTTCATCGGGTGTACAGGAAGTATATTTGGCTAGATTGCGGATTGGCCACTGCTTTTTACACATAGTTATTGTAAAGAAGAGACCCTGCTGCATTTTGTCCATTTTGCACCGAAGCTTCATCCCTCCGTCGTGTGCCGCTAGTGTTTTTGACTTGCAAAACTTAGGAAGGCTCCACAGCTACCAGCCAGCTTTGCAGAGATATTGACAGATGATAACAAACCGATGAGAAAAGTTTTTACGCATTTTTCTAAGTTGGATCTAAGAATTTAGTGAACACGTTGTGTTTTGGCTTACATATGTACATATATTTTGTTTGTCACTTTATTACAATTTTATTAATTTTAAATAGCGTTTATACTCTGTGGGATTACCATGATTGATCATCAAGGGGCACTGATAACCGCTGCAGTGGCGCACTGTTATATGCACATCTATGTATGTAGGTATGTATGCATGTATGTATGTATATCCGTGTGGGTGTGTGTGTATGTATTACATATGCATGCATATTGTAACGGGAGCGCTAGAACACCCTGTGAAAGCAGCTGGCAGCGGAAGGTAGGGGAGGTTCGGTTAGCCACACCTCCTCCTCGTTTGTCTTGTGGTGGTGACAGACTGTGGTCAGGGAAAAAACATGACTGTGTCGCCTGTTTTCTCTACACCTGTTTCTCGATCTTTCTGTTACTAGAACAATCCTGTAAACACGAGAAACCGGCGATATTCCTATATAAAGAGAGTTACAGACAGACAGAGTTAGTCAGTTAGTGAGTTGAGTTGGTTTTGGTTTAGTCAGTCAGTGAGTTGGTTTTGTCAGTGAGTGAGGAGACAGTCGCAGTTCTTGGTGTAAGAGTTAGTGACGTGTTAATGAACGAAAGGGTTGTGCAACGGAAGACTGTACGTAACTTTGAATGTGTACCGGAGCTTACGTAACCGCGAGTACAGTGAAATTGTAACGGACGGACTGGTGAATTGTAACTGTGTGCAGCAAGTAATTCTGTGTAATTGGCAAGTGTTAAACTGTAAGTCGGTGGAAATAAAGAACATTGTTGAGTGGTGTAATTGGACTTTTTATTTCACGAACCCACAAAGTCACAATATGTAGGTATGTATGTGTCTGTGCGTAAGTGTGTATATATGCATGTATGTATATTTTTAATTTATTGAACTTTAACAGCATGCCCTATTACAGAGTAACATTACATGCATTTAATTACATGGATACATTATAAATTTTAATGACATTCTGATATTATTTTACAATAATTTTTTAAATATTAGAATTTAAATGTTTAATTCACGTATTGTGTTAAAAAATTGTTTACAAGTCAATTGAATTAACATATATACAAAAAGCTTTCAAATGTTTATTTATAAGGTTTTGGTTTGACACTGGCCAATTTCCTCCATTCTTGTGTACTTCTTCTATCAACTTGTCCCTCTGATGCTTTATGTCTCTACATTCATAAATGAGGTGGTTTGCGGTCTGCTGTGGGCTATTGCACGTGCATTGGGGATCATCTATGATATGAAATCTATACAAGTAAGCTTTAGTTTTTCCATGTCCTGATACCATTGCAGTGAATGTCGCTGTTAATGGTAGTTTTGTCTTAAGACGATCCTTTATCAAAGGGAAGAATGATTTGGTAAGGGCTCCTTTACTTGTACTGCTCCATCTCTGTTGCCATTGTAGATATCCTGCCCTCTCTATTTAAGTTTTAAAAGTAGATTTAGGTACCTTGTTGTAAATAGTCTTTATTTCGATGTCGTCAGCAGCTGATTTTGCTAATATGTCTGCTAGCACGTTACCAGTAACACCTACGTGTGCTTTCACCCAACTAAAGTGTATTTTCCACTGATTTCTTTCTAAAGTTCCTAGTCTATTAAGTGTCTCCTCAGGAATATAATTGTGTTTATTGTTGTTTTGTAAGGTGGATAGTGCCACTAGCTGATGGGTCGATATTTTGTTATCGTTTCACTATCTTCTTTACCTGGCTTTACTATATGAACTATAGATGAACGCTTCCATCTTTCTGGAAAAATTCCTTCCATAAGACATTGATTATATATTGCTGTAAAGAAATATGGGAACATATTAAAAGCATTTAACAGAATATCACTAGATATTCCATCTTCTCCTGGTGACCTTTTTGGATTGAAATTGTTTAATACAGCCCAAATTTCATTAGGTGTAAATTCCTTGTCATCTGGGGTACTAATTACTTCCTCTGCAAGCTTCCTTAGATCTTTTTGTCATTCAGTATCATCTTGTACCCTATCCTCCGGAATGAAGTTCTCCAGCATATACTTTAATGTGCTTGGTATATCTTCAGTGTAGGTTCCATCTTCTCTTTGCAATGTAGTAAGTGAATTCTGATATCTTATTTTACTGGCTGCGATCTTATAGACTACAGTCCAAGGATTAGTCCCATCAGTTACATTACAAAATTCCCTCCAGGATTTAAACTTTTCGTCATTTATTTTCCTTTGGTATTGCCGATTACCTTCCAAGTACTGATTCATGTATGTATGTATGTATGTATGTATGTATGTATGTATGTATGTATGTATGTATGTATGTATGTATGTATGTATGTATGTATGTATGTATGTATGTATGTATGTATGTATGTATGTATGTATGTATGTATGTATGTATGTATGTATGTATGTATGTATGTATGTATGTATGTATGTATGTATGTATGTATGTATGTATGTATGTATGTATGTATGTATGCATGTGTGCATGTATGTATGTAGAGATTATCTAGGTATGTATGTTGGTATGTATGTATGTATGTATGTATGTATGTATGTATGTATGCATGTATGTAGGTATGTATGTATGTAGGTATGTATGTAGGTATGTATGTATGTAGGTATGTATGTAGGTGTGTATGTATGTAGGTATGTATGTATGTATTTATGCATGCATGTATGTAGGTATGTATGTAGGTATGTATGCATGTATGCATGTATGAATGTATGTATGTAGGTATGTATGCATGCATGCATGTATGCAGGTATGTATGTAGGTATGTATGTAGGTATTATGTAGGTATGTATGTATGTAGGTATGTATGTAGGTATTATGTAGGTATGTATGTATGTATGTATGTATGTATGTATGTATGTATGTATGTATGAATGTATGTATGTATGTATGTATGTATGTAGAGATTATGTAGGTATTATGTATGTATGTATGTATGTATGTATGTATGTATGTATGTATGTATGTATGTATGTATGTATGTATGTATGTATGTATGTATGTATGTATGTATGTATGTATGTATGTATGTATGTATGTATGTATGTATGTATGTATGTATGTATGTATGTATGTATGTATGTATGTATGTATGTATGTATGTATGTATGTATGTATGTATGTATGTATGTATGTATGTATGTATGTATGTATGTATGTATGTATGTATGTATGTATGTATGTATGTATGTATGTATGTATGTATGTATGTATGTATGTATGTATGTATGTATGTATGTATGTATGTATGTATGTATGTATGTATGTATGTATGTATGTATTTATGTATATATGTATCTATGCATGTATAAATGAATGTATGTATGTGTTCTCATTGATCCGTAAACCAGATAATTATATTGAGGAATATGTTACCCCCATTTTGTATGATTTTGTTCTTTAGAGAGTGTTTGTTTTATGGGTGTTTAAATCTGGAAGATCTATAGGAAGTTTTTTGTGCAGTATGTGTGGTATGTATATTCTTTAACTTTTTCTTATATTTTTTCACAGATATCTGTTTTTCTGTTTCAGTCACTACAGCTGCTTGTGCACTACTGTGTGTGGTTCTAGCCTGAAAATATTCTAGTTCTGTTTCGTGTTCCATTTTAATCAAGTGATGTTGAACTATCTGTGCAGTGTATAATTTATAGTTACATTCTTAAGTTGATAGAGTTAAAATGTTTTACATGGTTGTTTTTATCACCAATATCTGTAACTTTTATGCATATGCCACAGTCAAGTTTTTTGACAGTTATATCTGATAATTCTTAGGTTGAAACGCAAAATCATAATTTGTTTCTATCTCCAGAATGAATTTGGCTTCTGAAATCTATAAATTTAAAACGTTTAAACCACATTCTGTTAGCTTTTCCATCACTGTTGTGAAGATTTCAGGCCTAATAAATTAGGAGCCACACCTATTAAGTCAGGAGGAAGACCTAAAGCCAGAACATCGAAACAGCTCATTCAAAGTAGCCTAAAAATGGCAGTAATAATTATGCCACGGTTCATCAAATATATATTCCCTTGGAAAGTTAAATTAGTTTGCACAGTGATTAGGTTTGCCAGTTTCGTATATTTGTAATTTCTTTTTGCATTTTGATGCATTCACACCATTATGTAATTGCTGCATGGTATACTGCGGAGAGTGAGCTAATGCTAAAAGAAACTAATACATTGTTGTGAGCTAGTTAGGTATATTTCTGCTTTGGACAGGCACCACTGTGCTTCACATGTTCCATTATTTTTCATGTGTTTCTCACATGTAAATCAGTACATCATGTCCAAACCATTTAGAAGAAATGTAGCACATTAACTCCATATTGTGCACGAAAAATAGCTTTTTAACAATGTAATTCATAAAGAATTTGAGGTAAATTTTGTCCATCAACAGAAAACATTTCAGCTAATTGATAAGACTTTTATCAGAATACCTCTAAAACTGTGAGGAATCATACTGCATTATTGATGTTAGGTAAAACCATTACAAATTGTTTATGAAGTAACTGGATGTGGCATTATTTACAAAAGAATTCCTTTGAAACTTTGTACCACTGGGCTGTAATGGAATGTGCTAGACATTGCAAAGGTATGGCTTCTGAAGGACATCTGATCCTTTTCTTTTAGCATTTAATTAATATAACTTATTAATTCATAAATAAAATTACTTTCTTTATCTCCAATTAAATAAAAGTCAAAGCAATTAAGACCCCCCCCCCCCCTATTGGTCCTTGCTACGTTCAATATGTAAATGGACATGAAGATCAAGAAGAAGTAATTCTACTTGATTACTGCCATCTCACTGAGAGCTTTGTTATGCTCTTCCTTTGTGCACTTCAACAGCATTTATAGAAACTGATAAATTCAGTGGCTGGTTATGCATAGTTTAACATGCAACAAATTATCACTGGAATAAACATCTTATTAAATTTTAATATGTGCCAAATCCTATACTGTAATAACCCACCATCATTTATTTTACAACAATTATATCAATTTTTTCCTCTATAGGGCGAAATGTGCTTTTCTATTGTTTCACTGTTCTTCAGCAGTCAAACTCATTGTAGTTATTGCCAGTGTTTTTTTAATCGGTTTCCAGTCATTTTCTAGACCTGGCTCTTATAGTAGGTGTTGACAAATAGGAAGAACTCCCTGGCAATGACGAAGAAACTCTATCTGCAAGAGGAAAACATACATGGCAGATAAGTTAAACATTCCCAGCTCTATTCAATGTAATTCTAGTTATATTTAAGTATACATTTTATTAATGAACTGCTTTACTGGCATACAAGTAATAAAAAAATTAATTTTGCTAAAAAACTAGAGCTCACTACAGCATATATAGATAATAATAATAATAATAATAATAATAATAATAATAATAATAATAATAATAATAATAATAATAATAATAATAATAATAATAATAATAATAATAATAATAATAATAATAATAATAATAATAATAATAATAATAATAATAATAATAATAATAATAATAATAATAATAATAATAATAATAATAATAATAATAATAATAATAATAATAATAATAATAATAATAATAATAATAATAATAATAATAATAATAATAATAATAATAATAATAATAATAATAATAATAATAATAATAATAATAATAATAATAATAATAATAATAATAATAATAATAATAATAATAATAATAATAATAATAATAATAATAATAATAATAATAATAATAATAATAATAATAATAATAATAATAATAATAATAATAATAATAATAATAATAATAATAATAATAATAATAATAATAATAATAATAATAATAATAATAATAATAATAATAATAATAATAATAATAATAATAATAATAATAATAATAATAATAATAATAATAATAATAATAATAATAATAATAATAATAATAATAATAATAATAATAATAATAATAATAATAATAATAATAATAATAATAATAATAATAATAATAATAATAATAATAATAATAATAATAATAATAATAATAATAATAATAATAATAATAATAATAATAATAATAATAATAATAATAATAATAATAATAATAATAATAATAATAATAATAATAATAATAATAATAATAATAATAATAATGATAATAATAATAATGATAATAATAATAATGATAATAATAATAATGATAATAATAATAATAATGATAATAATAATAATAATGATAATAATAATAATAATGATAATCATAGAAATAATGATAATAATAATGATAATAATGATAATAATGATAATAATAATGATAATAATAATGATAATAATAATAATAATAATAATAATAATAATAATAATAATAATAATAATAATAATAATAATAATAATAATAATAATAATAATAATAATAATAATAATAATAATAATAATGATAATAATAATAATGATAATAATAATGATGATAATAATAATGATGATAATGATAATAATGATGATAATGATAATAATGATGATAATGATAATAATGATGATAATGATAATAATGATGATAATGATAATAATGATGATAATGATAATAATGATGATAATGATAATAATGATGATAATGATAATAATGATGATAATGATAATAATGATGATAATGATAATAATGATGATAATGATAATAATGATGATAATGATAATAATGATGATAATGATAATAATGATGATAATGATAATAATGATGATAATGATAATAATGATGATAATGATAATGATGATAATGATGATAATGATGATAATGATGATAATGATGATAATGATGATAATGATGATAATGATGATAATGATGATAATGATGATAATGATGATAATGATGATAATGATGATAATGATGATAATGATGATAATGATAATAATGATAATAATGATAATAATGATAATAATGATAATAATGATAATAATGATAATAATGATAATAATGATAATAATGATAATAATGATAATAATGATAATAATGATAATGATAATAATGATAATGATAATGATAATGATAATGATAATGATAATGATAATGATAATGATAATGATAATGATAATGATAATGATAATGATAATGATAATGATAATGATAATGATAATGATAATGATAATGATAATGATAATGATAATGATAATGATAATGATAATGATAATGATAATGATAATGATAATGATAATGATAATGATAATGATAATGATAATGATAATGATAATGATAATGATAATGATAATGATAATGATAATGATAATGATAATGATAATGATAATAATAATAATAATAATAATAATAATAATAATAATAATAATAATAATAATAATAATAATAATAATAATAATAATAATAATAATAATAATAATAATAATAATAATAATAATAATAATAATATTAATAATAATAATAATAATAATAATAATAATAATAATAATAATAATAATAATAATAATAATAATAATAATAATAATAATAATAATAATAATAATAATAATAATAGTAATAGTAATAGTAATAGTAATAGTAATAGTAATAGTAATAATAATAATAATAATAATAATAATAATAATAATAATAATAATAATAATAATAATAATAATAATAATAATAATAATAATAATAATAATAATAATAATAATAATAATAATAATAATAATAATAATAATAATAATAATAATAATAATAATAATAATAATAATAATAATAATAATAATAATAATAATAATAATAATAATAATAATAATAATAATAATAATAATAATAATAATAATAATAATAATAATAATAATAATAATAATAATAATAATAATAATAATAATAATAATAATAATAATAATAATAATAATAATAATAATAATAATAATAATAATAATAATAATAATAATAAATTATTTTAACAGCGAGGATAATGTTTCCAGCTCGTAAGACTTTATATTAATGTCATTGGTTGTAAATCATTAAGAAACCTATAGTACATGATAAAATTGTAAAGAATTGATTTCTTTTATAGTTCAATGACATTATTTAACATCTTTTGATCACTGACACTCTAATTCTCACTGGGAAGGATAAGTTGAGCTAAACTTTGCTTGGGGACACTTCTGTTTAGAAACAAATAGACAGTTGGCAAATGTAACCAATATTGCGGAGAAAAATAAGTTCTCATGGCTTCAAAATTATTGTAGGAATATACAACTTTATGTCTCAAACATTTTAAAGTGCATAGAATTTGTACTAATAACAGTATAGCTCTCAAATGTTCAGCCTTTTTCAACCTTGCTGCATTTTTATTCCATTGACGCACATACACAAATTCAAGTTATATGCTTAAACATTTTAATAATCACCCATGTACTCCCCATAGTTATAAGATCGGTGTTCCATGAATCTTTGACAGAAAATTTATTTAGTTTAAGATTGAAGTTTACTGTAGCAATTTTAAAAATAGTTTTACTGTCTCTTCTCATGCATGTTTTGTGTTTACAAGTAATCTGCTTAAAGGATTTTTTCCCCTCTCTCTCTTCCCTCCTCCCACATTAAATCATATCGGACGATGAGGCTGGCCCCGTAGCTCAGTCGGTAGACCACCTACCTGCCGTGCTAGGGGTCCCGTGGTTCGATTCCCGGCGGTGGGGATGGGGATTTTTCTCCGAACAAGATAATTCCCCATCTTCCCCAGAGTCTGGAAGTATGAATGAGAGTGTGAATGTGTGCGTGATCTAATGATTAGAAACCAAAGATAACGAGTTAACACCTTAAGTATATTCCAAAGAAGAACTGCCGCCGATATGACCATAGCAGTTAAAGGCGGGGTATAAATGGAACTAGGAAAAAAAAATATCGGACGATGAATGCAAACCTTGAAATGATGTTCAAATGAGCACGGGGTCCATAGAGCCTAGAGTTTCCTGGCATTCGCCTTTCAGGATAAGGGAAAACCCCGGAAAAAACCTTATCTAGGTAACTCACCCTGACCGAGATTCGAACTCGCGACCTCTTGAACGTGAGGCAGACATGCTACCACCGCGCTACCGAGGCAGGCTTAAAGGGTGTGGAATACATATATTTGCTATAGCACTATACAAGGGAGAGCAGTTTCATATACCTTAGATGCAGTGCTGTAGTTGGAAAAAATGTTTAGACGGCACACACCAAACTGGAAAACAAGTTTAAGTGGTACTCACCAAAGGTCACTTAAGAATCGTGGTTCACATCGCCTGACTCTATATTGATATACCAAGTACCATAAAAACTGTTGCCATTACAGTTTAGTACTAAGAACAAACAATAAACATTAGTTTTTTCTTTAATTCCAACTAAAGCTTCAAGAATTTAGATGGTATGCTTACAAGGTGTTCAAATGTTAGGTGGTACAGCGTATCGGCCGATAGTGGCCCAAATACAGACCTGCTTACATGTCACATTGTATTATTGGTAAGCAATAGCCCACTGAGTAACTTAAACAAAATACTATTTCAAAATAGTTCTGTTTGTCATAAGCAAGATATAGAATTACCTCCCTTGCAATTTGACCGAGACAGCAAGCAGTTACAGTTAGAACATTCTCATTCACAAGGGTCTTTATTTATGACATAACATTACTAGCACATAAAAAGTGTACAAATATAGCTGGTTTGCTTGTGTTTGTGTTTAG
>CM060950.1:182611440-182661440 GCA_030765055.1 Mantis religiosa
GTTAAAGAAGGTATTGTATTTTGTATAATGATATCTGCACTGACAAAAATGCTCCGGACTATTGAAACAGAAGTGTGATAGGAAGTAAAAATCACAAAACATGAAAAATAATCAGCAAAAAGACAGAATCAGGTATGCACTAAATTTAATAATGAACTGCACACACTTCTTTGGAAAGTTAGAACAGCATTACCCGGACGCAGTGAGTCAGAAGACTCAAATAATAAAAGAGTATCCTGAGAATTAGTACAGGTTGTTACTCAGATGTATAGGGAACTAAAGGTTACACTTGTCGCCTTCCACTCACTTAAACGGACTTCTAAAGCCATGCAGCATAATGTATTGGATTATATGGTACAGGTTTATCATGTTGACGTCATTGAAATAATATGGGGTACATTGTTCAAAGAAAGCTTTTAATACGATTCTGGACATTTAAAATACCGGAAGCACATGATTTACGAATGTTTTCTCAGAGAATTCTTAAGTAATTTCGAAATCCAAAGATTTTAGTTTGATGGTTACGACGATTAATTAGCTATAAGCGGTAACATCAGTGGCGCACAGAAAACAGTTCGTAACTAATATCCATACGCAAGAGTCATACATTGGTACGCTCATCAAATGAATTTCATAATGGCTTTGGCCTCCGACCAAGATAATTCCTCATCTTCCACAGAGTCTGGAAGTATGAATGTGTGTGTGATATAATGATTAAAAAAAAATAAAACCAAACGAATACGAGTTAACAGCTTCGATATGTTCCAAATGAGAACGGTCGCCGATATGACCATTGTAGTTAAAGGCGGGTTATAAATGGAACAAGTAATATATATATATATATATATATATAACATTTGAAAATTTAAATAAGTAATAAAGCATACCTTGCTTCTTAATAACCCTACAAAACGTCTCATCTGATATAATTGTATGCTTAAACAACATCTAAATTCTCTATGCATATATGTATTTCTGATCTTATACGAGATATACAATTCAGAATCAAGGGGACTGCAAGGGTCATTCTAAGAAAATCAGTGTGTACATCTTCTTTAAGATGAAAGTATCCTAATCCAAATTCTAAGGGACACTTTTGAGAAACACAAACTTTCTGTAAAACCTTCCATATAAAGGTAATTTGGTGAGAGAGATTTTCCCAAAAAGCTTGGTAGCACATTTTTGGAACATGCTCAATAAATAGCAAACCAGTTTGATATCTTTTAGCTATGACGTTCAAAGACACTCAACACAGACACAGGGACACTTAAATTTAAATTTGTTACTAAATGTTAAATTTGTAATAATTATATTATGAAAATACCATTTCCAGCATGTTGTCGCGATATGATTATATGTAAGTTAGTGACATTAAATAAACTTTGTTTTTTTTTAAATAAAGAGAGCGTGAGACAGCGAGAGAGAGAGAGAGAGAGAGAGAGAGAGAGAGAGAGAGAGAGAGAGAGAGAGAGAGAGAGAGAGAGAGAGAGAGAGAGAGAGAGAGAGAGAGAGAGAGAGAGAGAGAGAGAGAGAGGAGTGAGCGTGTAAGTGATAGACAAAAGCAGAGACACGAAGATGTGATTGGTCATATTCACATGATTCTCTCCATCCCTATTACTTGTTATTTGGTATATTCACTTGTTAATAATGCTTATTACTCTCTCTAACTCTTGCAAAATGGAGAAGGTACTGCTGAAGCTCCCCGAATCCCAAGATAGAAAGAACAAAAGCAGCGGTTTTAAAAGTGTACTCTGTATGTAAACAGCATTACAGAAAAGTGCAAAAATGATTAAATATCAAATATGGTATTCAAGCTTAGCATCGTCCAAAGATGTAACACAAGGAGTTCTCAGAGAATTTACCCATTCCAGCTACAGTTTACACGGAGTCTTTCTTGAATCAAATTTTCCCTAAAAAATGCCTCTGAAGGTTTTAATGAATTAACCATATAGTGTATACAGGATGTTAATGAACTATACCAAAATAATTTCAGCCATTGTGGACGTGACTAATATAAGCAAGTTGAGATAGTCAATTTATGGTTTGCGGCAAAACATAACACAGTTAATTGCGAACTAATTGGCTTCAGATGCTTATAAGTTGGTATTTGAGCAAGGTGGGTGAAATAATTAGATCTGATTGTCCAGTGACAGACACTACTATGATTTCCATGACACTGCAGTTAGTGTGCTGCGGATTGGAGATCACCACATGGAGAACATGTAAAAAAAAAAAAAATTTAAACTAGCAGATCTGTACCTTATTTATGGTGAATAACGAGGTAATGAGTTAGCTGCTGCAGCGTTGTACAGGGAACGATATCTCCATAGGTGCCAACCACAACACTTACCCTTCGAGTCCATGGATAGACGTTTGAGAGAGAGAGAGGAACCTTCCAAGTCAGAGGGTCGACACAGGTGTTGCACGAAGTCAACGCACAGTGCCATTCGAGGAAGCATTGCAGAAGAGCCATGTATGTACCAACACACGCGATATTGCACGTACACTAGGCACTAACCATGTTAGTACATGGCAAGTCATTCGTGAAGCATAACTTCACCCATTTCATCAATAGAAGTTGCAACTACTAAAATCAGAAGGTTATGGCCATCGGCAATTGGACTTTACTCTAGCAGCCTGAATTATTTTAATCAGTATTATTCACTGATGAGGCCTTGTTCACCAGGGACGGTCTAATTTTTAATTCGAGAAACAGCCATGTGTAGGACTATCTGAATCCACATACTGTCTTCGAGAAGAGCCACCAGCAGACAGTTTCAGTCAATATATGGGTTGGAATAATTGCAATGTCACTGGCCCATACCTGCTTCCCCTTCGGTTATATGGACAAGTTTATCTTCCGTGTTACAGAACATTTTACTTGTGTTTTATGAAGTTGTGTCCCTTCATATTCATCGTCGAATGTGGCTACAACATAACGCAGCTATGCCTCATTTCACCTTGGCTGTACGAGAGGCTTAAACCATGTTTATGCTGCCGATGAATCGAAAGTTTAGCCAGCACGCTCACCCGACAACCACCCAATTGATTTCTTTTTCGGGGGTCACCTCAAGTCTCTGGTGTATGAAACACCTATTACCTCAAAAGAGGACCTAACTGCCCAAATAATAGCAGCATATGAAGCTATTCGATACACAGAAGGAATTTTGTACAGAGTACGACAGTCGTTCCTTCGCCGCTGTCAACTTTCAATTGAAAACGCAGGTCATCATTTCAAGCAGTTCCTATAAACCTCACGTGGAGATGCAATTACTTTTTATTTTGTGCAAGTTTGTTTAGCCTTAAATCTCCTCCCATTTAGACGTACAACATGTGAAAGTATTAAGAAGGACTCAACCTTCGACAGCAACAATTGTAATTAATTTTCTGACACAGTGAAACTACTCCGTAAAATGCACACATTTATAGACTTAAAAGAATACACAAAATATTAAAAAAAGAAGAAAAAAGAAGGTGAAAGAGACTGACTACAATTGCGCCACAGGGAATGTTCCAAAACGTCTTTTCATTTTCGTTTTTTATGTGCTAAAATTGTGTTATAATTAGCAGTGGCGTACTGGTACTTTAGAAACTTATAACCGTAACTTTCACATTTGAATCAACAAGCCATAAGTCTCCTATCTCAAATTACCTGTTTAGCATATCCTCACTTGCTCCAAAAGTATATCGGTGCAGTTCCTTACAAGACAAAATAAAGTGTACATCCTGTTGATGTAGTGTTTGTTAATGCTCTGAATCTTAGACTTCGTGTATCATCAGTATGGCATTTCAATAATAGGAAGTAACTACACAAATATAATTATTTGTATAAAAACAATCATATCTTTAATTAAATTGATGGAATGCTCAAGAAATTTTGAGCTCGCGATTCTTAAACACTTGTTACATCTTCAGTCACATTCAATCTCGTTGTCAACGTTGCGGTCACTAGAGGTCACTACATCCCTGCGAGTACTACCAAACTCTAAAAATGAAATAAATTTATACACAGAACCGATTATCGGTATTTCAATGTTCATTAGGCGATTTCTGTTTTTCAACAAAAATATCTTTTTAAAAACCAATAAATCTATTGAACCATTTAATTGTTTTAATTATTTAACTTCAGGATTTATTTCATGGTTAAATGACCAAAAAAAAAAAATGTTCTGCTACGGCCGATTTGTCAGTCTGTTTATACTTGGTATTTCAAAAATGTTCCTTCATTCTGGTTTCTAAATTACGTTTGGTCTTTCCAATATAAATCAGATCGCAATCGAAACAAACTGATAGGTGCCAGAGTTTTTACTATCAGGAATCCAATCTTTATTAGAGAAATGTAGTAAATTTTTAAAATTATATCACCAAAGTTATACCAAATTCTTTAAAAATTATTGAAAATGTTATTTAACCCAGGGGTGGTAAGTAACTTTCTAAAGTTATAATCGTCATTTATTTTTGAAGGGTAGAAATATCAGTATCAGTTTTTTGATATTTGAATTTTCCAATCCCTTTATGCATAAAGTCTTCATTAAAACCATTAATTAAAGCACTATAAATATTGTGCATATTTTCTCTATTAAATTTCTCTTTATTCAGCTGTATATTTATCAACCTATAAATCCAACTATTAAAAACAGGAAATTTGGGTGAAGGGGGGTTAAAGCTTTTGTTATTTTACGTAATTATCTATATGTGCAGACCTCCTATGTATATCAAAGTTCAGTTTATTGCTGTTTATTAATATCTTTAGATAATAATAGGAAGAAATTCATTCATTTCAGTTTCTAATGTGAATTTAAGCTTTATCTTGTATTCAGTAGTTCGAAAGCATCATACATGTGTTTATTGGTAACAATAACAAAAATGTCATTAACATACCTATATCAAGTTTTAAAAGTTGAAGGGATTGCTTTAGTGACGTGCATTTTAAGAAAGCTCCTAAAAAGATCAGTGGGATAAGGTGAAAGGATTACCCATTGCTAGGCCAGAGATCGATAGAAAACATTCACCATTCAAAGTAAGGAAAAAAAATTGATCCAAACTAAAGTTAGTAAGTTTAAATAAATCAGTTACTAAGTCCATATGTAAATTTATTGCATTTAAATAATTTTGTAAAAAAAAAAATCCAAATTTTTGCTCTAGGATAATAAGGAAATATGGCAGTTACATAAAAATAGACAAGTTTATCAGTCATACATAATACAACATTGTCAATCTTTTTTAATGGTTCAAAGGAATTTGTAGGTAATACTTTAACTCTCAAAGTTATCACAATTACTAAAATTTTATGTAACCATATAGCCAAATTGAAAGTTTGTGAACTTATGCAGTTTACAATGGGTTTCATTTTATTTCTAGGATTATGAATTTTAGGAAAGGCATAATTTCTGACTAAAACAGGATTACTAAATTTTACAGAACTTTTTTGTTATAATTTTTACTTCATTGAGCATTTTATTAACATTTGAAATACAAGATTTTAAAGGGTTTTTATTAATTTTTATAAAATCTTCACCTTGAAGAAGAAGTTCCACTCTATTAATATAATCAGATTCATCTAAAATTAGAATTTATCTATTAACTTTATGTACTTTAATAAGAATTAAATATTTTTCATTTAAAGATTTAATAATCTGTTAATTATTATTATTTTTAGGGTGGTATTTATCCAAATTTTTAAATATTTTGCTACATTTCAACTTAATCAATGATTAATTATCTTCATTTAAATCTTGATTCTGTATCCCCAATTTAATCATCCATATTGTTTGAAAAATCTACACAAATTTTTAATTCCTGATTTATAGAACTTAATTCTTTTTCATTAAGGTTGTAATGTGATAAATTAACAACACTGTCTTTATTACTTCAATCACTGGGTTTAACTTAAGGTGTTTTAAACATAAGTTATTCAATTTCCCTTTTAGTTTAACAGTTTTGTTTCATATTTCATTAACAATATGAAATAATTTGGATTCCAAATTAAGCCAAAATGAATTATCTAAGATATTTATTAATTTATGGCATAAAGCATATAATTTATGTTCAATATTATGTAAGTCTTTAAAAGGTAAACTTCTCTGGACTTGAATTCCTTTTTTCTCTGCTACTTTTTGATGAACACTATTATTATAAAATTTAATAGCTTTTCCAACAAAGATAGGAACTATCTTATTCTTTAAACAAAGATTTACAAAACAGATATTTGCAAAAGTATATCTTTTTCATAAGAAGTATTAAATATACTTTAATTTCAGATTTACTACTAATAAAATTAAAAGTAAATGCAACAAATACTACACAAACATAATTATTTGTAATAAAAACTTCACTTATCTTTAAATAAATTTATGGAATTTCCAAGAAATTGTGAGATAGCGGTTTTGTAAACGCTTGGCTACATTTTCATTCACATTCAATGTCGTTGTCAACGTTAGGGTCATTAGAGATCACTACATTTCTGCCAGTACTACCAAACTCTGAATATGAAAGAACTATAAAGGCAGAATTGATTGTTGGTATTTCAACATTCATTACAGAATGCCTATTTTCTAAAGTAGATACTTTTACCCAAACCATTAAATCTATTGGACCATTTAATTGTTTTAATAGTTTAACTTCATGATTTACTTTATAGTTAAATGACCAAAAATGATCTGCTGCGGCCAGTTTATTAGTTCGTTTATACCTAATATTTTGAAAATGTTCTTTCATTCTGGTTTTGTAAATTACGTATGGTCTTTCCAGTATAAACCTCATTGCAATCTAAACAATTAAATTGATTTGTTGTTATCAGGAATTTAAGATATTTTATTTCAAATTTTAATAAAATGCTTAATGAAGTAAAAATTAAATCAAATAGAGAAAAACATTTTGTAAAAGTCAGTAAGTCTATTTTTTCTATAACTTATGCCCATCCTAAAATTCATAAACCTTGAAATGAAATGACACCCATTGTTAACTGTATAATTTACTAATGTACAATATGGCTAAATGGTTACATAAAAATATTTAGTAATTTTTATAACCTTGGGTGTTTAAGTATTACTAATTTCTCTGATTTACAATGTTGAATTATCTAAGACTGATAAACTCGTTTCTTTTGATGTAACTGCCTTATTTCCTAGTATTTTTAGAGAAAAACTATAGACTGTTTTTAAAAGCGATGGGTGAATTCAATCAATTTCCACGAGGACCTCCTAGTTGATTTTGTTGAACTTATTAATTTTTATTTGGATCAATTTTTCTTTTTTTTTTTCTTTTAATTTTAATGGTGAATTTTTTTCAATAAACATCTGGCCTAGCAATGGGTAATCTTCTTTCACCTTTTCTTGCTGATCTTTTAATAAGTGTTTTTGAAATGCAAGTCACTAAAACATACCCTTTAATTTCTAAAACCTAGTATAGATATATTGATGATATTTTTGCTATTGTTCCTGGTAAACACATAAATTGTGCCTTAAAACTACTAAATTGACAAGATAAAACTGTAAAATTCGCATTAGAAACTGAAATTAATGGATTTTTACCTTTTCTGAAACTAAAGGTAATAAGAAATAGCAATAAACTAAAGTTTGGTATATATAGGACATTTACTCATATGGATAATTACATAAAAAGTAAAAGTTTTAACCCTTCTTCAAACAAGTATGCTGTTTTTAATAGTTCAATCCATGGGTTAATAAATATACTTCTGAATATACTCAATATTAATACTGCTTTAATTAATGGTTTTAGTTAAGATATTATACACAAAAGGATGAAAAACTTTAAATAGGTATAAAAAACTGTTACTGATGTTTCTATCCTTAAAAGAACGAAAGACGATTATAATTTTAAAAATTTACCTAACACCCTTGGGTTAATAAACATTTTCAAAAAGATTTTAAAGAATTAGGTATAACTTTGGTTCTTAAAAATAAATATAATATTAAACATTTACTACATTGCTCTAAAAAGAGAAGATTCCTGTTAATAAAACTCTGGCAAAAATCAATTTAATTATTTAGATTGCGATCAGGTTTATATTGGAAAGAACAAACATAATTTAGAAACCACAGTTTAGAAACCAGCAACCTTTACGAAATATTAGGTATAAATAGACTGATAAATTGGACATATAGGACATTTAACCAATAATAAATCCAGAAGTTAAATTATTTAAACAATTAAATGGTCTGATATGTTTAATGGTTTGGAAATAAATTATTTATTTTAACAAATGGAAATTGCATAATGAAGTTTGAAATACTGACAGTTGATTCTGTCTTTAAATTTATTTCACTTTCAGAGTGTGTTAGTATCGGCAGGAATGTAGTGACTTCTAGTGACCATAACATTGACAACAAGACTGAATGTGACTGAAGATGTCAACAGGTGTTTATGAAATCCCCATCTCACAATTTCTTGAAAATTCCATCAATTTATTTACAGATGAGTGATGTTTTCATTACAAATAATTATATTTGTGTACTCTTTGTTGCTTCACTGTTCCTAGCTTCATTTTCTATGTAATTGGAGGTTAATTCTTTTTGAATACCACCTTATGCTTTTCATTTGCTGAGCACTGTAGTAAATGTTCTCTATCCATAGAAGCCTCTGATTGCTTGCATAAATTCTAGTAGAGAATTGTATATATTTGATCTATGAAGATATGTTGCTATGCAGTTATGACCAGTACTTTGGTGGAATGTTACTACTAATCTTCTTTGTGGGTAATAAGGGATATATTTCATGTGTACAGTGATATTATCCCATCTTTTATCTGAAGTTTTGGTTTTAACACCTCTTTCTTAAAATGCATTACTGTAACTATTGTTTGATGTAGTAATTTTGATTTTTCTGTCTTTTTTGTTAAAACCACTCAGCCTTCCTTTGTATTATATTTGTTATTAGTTTACCTTTGCTATTAACGTTCCAACTTGGAGATCTAATTGTGGGACTATTACTCCATAATATTTAACACTGGGATGTATTTTAAGCTTAATTAGAATCATTTTTAATAAAAAGAAGCTTTTACTGGTGGATAATTCATTCATTGAGAATTTCTACTATGCCTGGAGGACCACACAGTTGCACTTTACAATTCTCTATCCCATGCAACCCCTTAATTTATCTTAAATCCTCTGGGAATAGTCTGTGAAATCATGTTCATTAATTATATATTTTTGTATAATCTTTTATCGCTGGTTTACATTAACTGATAGATAAAAATATACTATGCAAGAAATACAGCTCTCTTTAAAACACATTAATTATTTTAATAACCTTTTATTGACACTTTCCAAAAGGTGTCCAAGATTATCATATGTTTAATACTGATGGAGGGTTTGAATTGTTCGGCACCTGGTCATTATTTATACATCTGTGAATGTTCAGGAATATAATGCATGGAAAAAATATGGGTCATCATCATTTTTTGTTTCACCTTATGTCACTTACTTTTTAATTGTTGAAGAACCAGTTCTAATATGCCAAACTAAAGAAAACCTAAAATCAAGGTAAAACAGCAAAAAGTGGCATTCCACTTTTAGATCAAAATCCATAACTTCAACAAAAATCTGATAGTGTCAAAAGGCGTGATACTACATCACAAGCTGATAATGTATGAAAACATCTTAATAGGGGAATATAAATACAGATTAATAAATGTTGAATTAACACTATTTATAATTTAATAAAGAAGTTCATTGTTCTACACCAAGACGGAGTTTGCAGACAACTAGAGGCAGTGATAACCAGACATTCAAAGTTGAAAATGAAAGCTGCATTACAAAAGCTAGACCCTCAAAAATTAAAAATTGATTGACATCATGTCAATAATGACCAACTGCAGAAGTTTTCTTAATTAATTTGGACGTTACTGTTTGTAAATTACACCAAGAATTAACTAATTTCTTAAGAATAGCTTGTATGATCGTTAATGTGACAGAGGACAGAGAAAGCCATGGAATGCAACACCGAAGACTATTTATACATAACTATTTATACACACTTAATTTTAATTGAGATAAAGCTTTGCATGAAACCTGCTTTACACTTTTCATTATATTCCCTGTATTCACTGTAAGAGGTAGCTAGTAGTAGGTATTTCCTTGGAGCTGATTGTGTTGCACCTTTGTAAGATGGTGAATTAATATTCTCAATTTATGTTTATGTATTATGTGGTTCAGACACACACGCACACACAGAGACCTTATTCCAAAAGAAGCCCTTTAGAGGTCCTCAAAACGTGCATTTCAGGTGTAATTTTTATATTACATTTCTGAATGGAGTGTGACATATACAAGTACATATCTACTATGCGTACAGCAAAGAATGTATTAAATCATGTTCACGTATATGCATATCTAAAAGAATTTTTAGTAATTTCCACCTATTATTAATATACGCTCTGAATTTTCACATGTTTAGAAATATTCCCAATATTTCAAACCCACACTGGAGTAAATCTTTTTACATGATACTCTTTTCACATGAACTGTTTTTTTTTTAAAAAAAAAAGCTGTGTAAATGACGGATTTTATACTTGCTGAATTAAATGACACACTTAATATTTTAACTTATGACTAGAAAAACAAACATTAATATACAAACCTTGCATTCCTGATGAGATTACCATCCTTGTTTCTGCTGAGCACAAAGGGTAGGCGGTTAGAAACTACAATTAATGGAGCGGTGATTGGGTACATTACCATCTTAGCAGCTGAAATAATGCAGTTAGAAAAGAATTTTCAGTTTATGTGTTTGGCATTTATCTTTATCAGTTAAAATACTATAGAGAGAATTGATTTGGCTTATTCGCACTTCGTCTATAAATAGACCTGATCTTTGAGGAACTGGGTACTTTAAGTAACAATTGTAATTTAGCTATCATATTTCTAAAATTATTTGGACATGTAATTCTTACCAAATGATGCATCTAAGAACGCCCTGAGAAATAGTTTAATAGAAAACGTAAGTTGAAAATAGTATTTTTATTTTCTCTTTATTATCTAGGTAATACTGTTTTAGGAAGAGTTATGCTATGGGAATCTACAAAGAAACTTTACAGAAATTTCATAATGTTGTATGTCTTAAGCACATAAAATTAATGTGTAATCATAAAGTAATATTCTGAAACTCCATATTGCATTAATCTAAAACTGAAGGCTGTTAGCTGCCACCTGGCTGCATGCATGACCATGAGCATAATCCTAAATTTATAAAAACTGTCAAAATATTGAACAAAAGTAGGAATGAAAAATTAATTAAAGAATTATTTAATTAATTGAATTTATTAGTTAAAAATACTTCAGGAAACGCTGCAGTTTTTGCCTATGTAATGTACACAAACTAGATTCTATAAAGGTCCTAGTTAATTGATGTATATTCAGGGGAAGATGTCCTATACTAATCATTGCAAATACGCACCCTAAATTCGCCCATGCACATCTAAGTATGAACCACTAAACGCCTTAGTTCCAAAGTGCTGCTTTTATTGACAACATTAGTCTTACTTATATACGCACACGCCCCCTGAACTGCCGATGCTTATCTAGTTCATGTTCATTTTAAAGGCAGAGATTAACGTATACTTTTTCATATAATGTGTGTACACATGTATAAAAAGATTGAGCTATCGGGTTTGAACTTAAGGTCATGTGAACTTGTGAACTTCACGCCAACTTCACGTGATAGGGATGTGGACGTCAAAGAAACATTATAGTGCATGAATAATAGCGAGAAAAACTATTTTGTTAGTTATCTAGGGACATCGTAGTTAGATTTTTTTCCTCAATCTAAGTTCTGATCCACTACAGAAAATATACTACACAGAGGAACTTCTTCACTGATACCCGAAAGTTTCTGTTGTTATTGAAAGACGTTTTTCGAAGTTATTTATCTCCATTAAGAAACACCATATCTCACATGTTCGTCAATAGCATCTTACAAAATTTCATTATCTGTAGAAATGAAAGCATTACGTATAGAACTTGCTTATCATTTCCCGATACGTTAGTAGACCTGGATGATCCGTACTTCACATGTCACTCGTGTTTATTATTCGTGTTATAGATAGATAACTGAGTATATAAAATAACTGAATACACAACTATAATACGCCTCTTTATTAGAATTCCTACAAATGCTTACATATATTGTAACACTAAACAACAATGTCGTGTTTTTCAAGGATGGAGAAATTATAACCATATGGGATAGGTGTAGTCAGACTAAAAAATTCAATTCTCCCGGACGGAGACGGGGAGATCCGTGTTGAAATCCCAGCTATGGCATTGAAATTTGCAGTCTGACTTCACCTGTCATGAATTTGGCCTACACACAACTGGTGTGAAAAAATAATTTAATTTGCATTAATGAACCTAATAGTGGTTGAACTATAAAGCCCGGGACTTAGGGTCCATATGTGTCGTAAGTCACCATTAAGGAATTTTCTTATGTGTATATGGAAATTCCTAGTGTTTCAACGGGTATTCTGCGAGTCATTTGGAGAATTAATATTCTACGGGTAAATTGGCAATAGTAGCTCAGTGGTTAGAGCAACCGGATGAAGACCGGGATATCCGTGTTCAAATCCTGGCTATGCCATTGAATTTTTCAGTCTGACTCCACCTGTCCCAAATTTGGCCTACACATGGCTGGCGTGAAAGAACAGTTTAATTTCCATATAATCTTATGGCACGTACAGCCCCAGAACATTAATATTGTCACTTATTTCAGAGAAGCTTTATAATATTGTGGATGAAGCTTTTAATTGTTTTATTTTAAACACAGGTTTGTGCAACGTATATTTTCAACACATTTTCAACAGTGCAACACATATACCTACATCAAATATTCTATATGTTTCATATGTTTCATCCTATAAACTTCATGAATGACAATGATTAAACACTTATTTACCGGAATGAGTGATATTCTTTCCCATATAATGCTCAGAGTTATGATAAAGATACAGAATGTGATACCAAAACAAATGTTTTTATTTCTTTGAATATCAAAGTAGCAATACCAAAGGCTTTTAGGGCAGTTTCCTTATAAAAGCTGAATTGACAAATAACTCTTAATCTTTTCAGATATAACGTTTGTTACATCTCATTTGGTTTACTTCCCTGATTTTATGAAATCAGACCACTATAGCTTTATCTCATCCATGCCCTTTTAAGCTGACGTTAGCTAACAATACCTCCCCCCTCAAAAGAAAAAAAAAATAGGAACGGTAAATCAGCTCATGCGATAGATGGTATAACATGCAATCAGCAATACAATGGAGTTATTTCTAGAACGCTTAAACTAGTTTCAATATAAGTAATCGTCATATAATGTCACCTCCAAATAAATAACAGCGTTGGACTGCAGCTGTTTTGAAATCTGAAGAGAACTTGTTATATGTGTCATGATTTTAGAATAATGGACAGAATGCAGAGTAATATATACTTCATCGAATTAGTGAAGTATTGAGGTAACTGCAAAATCGGAATGAACATAAGGCGTGGGGGACTAGCCAGTGCGGTGAATGCAACAAGCACGCGGACCGATTCGCTTTGCGAACTCTACGGCTAATTTCTTTACATGCTTAAAGTATGTTAATTACCAGGCACGTATTCAGAAGTCAGTTTCCGGGGGGGGGGGGGGGCAGGGGGTCCAGAAATCTAGTTGCATTATTTGTTTTTAATAAGTAATTAATCAGGGATGTGTTTTTATCATATTAGTAAAACATAAAAACACATGTAGTATATTATATTCACATGACTTTCTCCACCCAAGCTTTTACAAATTGTTCTTAGAAAAGTTTGTTTTTGTCTTGTCAAGTCCTTGCACATTGCATATTTTTTGTTCTTATTCTTGAGATAAAGTGATATAAGCAGCAATCAGATATTTAAAAAGCGAATCACTGATTCATGCATTTGAAGTATTAGTTCTCCTTGAATGAAAAAGAGAATAGGAACTTAGAAGCTAAAAATTACATACCTTAAAGTAAGTATCTGGGAATTCTAATCAACAAATAATAATATATCGGAATTGGTTAACTTTGCAATACATTTGTGTATTTTAACGAGTTCTACAGCTGCTGTGAAGTAACTTTTCAAATATCTCTTAAATAACTTAATGTTTGCCTGACAGTGAATAGAGATGTTAAGATGAGAAGCTTGAATAAACTTTTTTCGATTTATTTTAAACTAAGTATTATTTAAACTATTAGAAATTTGAAATGATAATTCATTTGGGGGGGGGGTACGGACCCCCCTTAAATACGTCCCTGCTAATTACAAAGTTATTTTGTTTTTACCATGTCACAGAGCTATTTTTCTGAGGGAGACTATCCAACTCCATATTTACAGAACACCTGGTTTCGGAGATAGGGAAGCAAAAGACGCCTGTCAAGAATGAGAAGAATCATTAACAGTCTGAAGAAAGGCACACACGTGCTATGCTGCGATTGCATTTTCTATCTTACACTCAGTAAAGTGGTAAGCTTTTAAAAGCTCAGACGTGTTTTACAAAGTTAGTAAATATGTCGCTTAGCAAGCCTATAACTAGTGTGCCTAGTTGACTGCGATACAACTTCTAAGACATTACATTATCAGGCTAAAAATATTATTGTTGTTATTCCGTTTTCAAACAGTTGTCAATTAAAAACATTTTCGGGTGTACAAGTTTCGCTGAGTGGAAAATTAACGGTACAAGCCTGTCGCGTGAGTTCTCATTCTGTGATGAGCATTGTTAAAGAAGGTAAACAGCTTACCAAATTCGGAGAAGTTCCCATATTTAAGCCACCTGCAAAACATCAAGCAGCTATAAAACGTGTTACCAACTTAGACGATTTTCAGAAGTATGTTTTACGTAGAACAATTTATGGTTTATAAGGCAAGGGTGAACACCCAAGTGCCAAAAGGCTGGCCAATTTAATGAGGGAGAAAATAGAATATACGGGTTATGTATAATGCTGTGAAATGTCTTGGCTTCTTGCAGAAGCAATGATGATCGCAAATTCCTGCTTGAAAAAAGTAATATTGCTGCTGCAGGACTAAAATTTCTGCGCACAATGCACATAACAGTGCAAGTGCTTCATGGTGTATAGATGCTTTATAAATACACTTTCATGTCTTCCGTATTTATTAAGTATGTTAACGAAACAAAAATATTTTTAAAGACCATTTCAGGCAGTATACAATTATGGCATCATTAAAGTAGATAGCGTAGTATATTCACAGATTATTGAAACGTCACTATTTAGTTTCATTGTAGCAAACGCCTCTCTTTTGTCGAACGCATCTAATTTGTGTGTCACTTTGTTTTGTGTGCATAGGAACGATAGCTGCATAAGCGAACTGCTCTGCGGTTCAACGTTTTAAGGTTCAGTTTATGCTGCCGAGTGATACGTAAAACGTGAAATGTGTAGCGTTTATCTCCCGCTTTATGCGGCACTGCAGGCGGTGACACTGATGATACAAATCCAGACAAATCCCGTCTATGACATTGAATTTTTCAGTCTGGATCTGTTCATCCAAATCTTAGCGTACACACGGCTAGTGTGGGAGAAATGAGTAATTTCCATCAATTTACCTAAATATAGTGGTTTAACTGGGACTTAAGTACTTACAGCATAGTAAGTCGCCACAAAAAGGTGCGTGTCTGATTATATATGAGAGCCCTTAGTGATTTACCGGGAAACACACGATTCAGTTGGAGAATTGAATGTCATATCAGCATGTTGGCCATAATAGTTTAATGGTTAAGAGCTACCGCACGGAGTCCAGGAGATCCGTTGTTCAAATCCCGGCCATGGCATTGAACTTTTCTGTCTGTTTCTACTCATGCATTCGGAATATTATTCGTTTACCGTTACAATGAAATATTATATATAAAGTTAAGTTTTTAAAAACTAATTTCTCCCCCCAAATGAAAAATAATTTACCAAAAAGGGGATATGACCCCGGACATGATAACAATTTCTCCATTTCCCCTTATCTCAAAAATATTTCAGAAAGTTTACATAAAGCAGGTACAGCTGTAGCTGAGCAATAGAAAAATATTCTATTTGGTAATTATTTGTTACTGGGAAAATTTAGCCATTTTATATATATCTTTTAAAATTAAAAAATGCAGACAGGTGCCCTTTCTGCAGTTAGCATCAAGTGGAGTATACCAGAATTATTGAAAATCGATGTGCACGAAAATATTATTATCATCATTATCATTATTATCATCATTATCATTATTATCATCATTATCATTATTATCATCATTATCATTATTATCATCATTATCATTATTATCATCATTATCATTATTATCATCATTATCATTATTATCATCATTATCATTATTATCATCATTATCATTATTATCATCATTATCATTATTATCATCATTATCATTATTATCATCATTATCATTATTATCATCATTATCATTATTATCATCATTATCATTATTATCATCATTATCATTATTATCATCATTATCATTATTATCATCATTATCATTATTATCATCATTATCATTATTATCATCATTATCATTATTATCATTATCATTATTATCATCATTATCATTATTATCATCATTATCATTATTATCATCATTATCATTATTATCATCATTATCATTATTATCATCATTATCATTATTATCATCATTATCATTATTATCATCATTATCATTATTATCATCATTATCATTATTATCATCATTATCATTATCATTATCATCATTATCATTATTATCATCATCATCATTATTATTATTATTATTATTATTATTATTATTACTATTATTATTATTAGTATTATTATTACTATTATTATTATTATTATTATTATTATTATTATTATTATTATTATTATTATTATTATTATTATTATTATTATTATTATTATTATTATTATTATTATTATTATTATTATTATTATTATTATTATTATTATTATTATTATTATTATTATTATTATTATTATTATTATTATTATTATTATTATTATTATTATTATTATTATTATTATTATTATTATTATTATTATTATTATTATTATTATTATTATTATTATTATTATTATTATTATTATTATTATTATTATTATTATTATTATTATTATTATTATTATTATTATTATTATTATTATTATTATTATTATTATTATTATTATTATTATTATTATTATTATTATTATTATTATTATTATTATTATTATTATTATTATTATTATTATTATTATTATTATTATTATTATTATTATTATTATTATTATTATTATTATTATTATTATTATTATTATTATTATTATTATTATTATTATTATTATTATTATTATTATTATTATTATTATTATTATTATTATTATTATTATTATTATTATTATTATTATTATTATTATTATTATTATTATTATTATTATTATTATTATTATTATTATTATTATTATTATTATTATTATTATTATTATTATTACCACATCGGTGGTAAAAGTTGACACTCCCTCCTCCCCACTGTGCCTCGGGCATTTCACATCACTCAAGAACCTTCTAATCCGATGTATCTACTAGCGAGGGATACAGAGTGCATAGACGAGGCCACAATCCGCATAATCAACCAGCACCGCTCTCCGATCAACTTCAGAAACGAGGTTATAAATAGAAGGGTGCACATCCGACTCAACGGCAATAAATTTTAAAAGACATGGAAGCATTGTAATTAGGTTCACATTGCAAGCTTCAAGCCTATTTATAACCAGCAGCCGAGGAGTTGACACTTGTTAATCACAATTTCCTCGATAAGTTGGGCTATAGTGTGTTATAGTGGATATATTAGACGTTATAGAGATTCCATCCTACTCTGACAGGATCACCAAGGAGGAGGAACATGTTTTTCTACGGTATAATCCATCTGCCGTGGATATACACGATGAAGTTAAAATACCCTGTCAAGCTGAAGTTTTGTATACGCTACCTAACAGAGGTTACCTTTACATCGAAGGATCTCTAACCAAGTCAGATGGAGAGCCCTCTACTACAGCGAATCTCACCAATAATGACATTGCACTCACATTTCATGAAATTCGCCTGTGTATGAATGGTACAACTATAAACAGAACGAGAAATCCTGGTATTACTGCAACCATACGAAATTATGTTGCGTTCAACCCGTTGGAGTCGAATCGTCTGTTGAATGCTGGCTGGAATTTTCCTGGAGAAGAACTTGACATAGTATATCCTGCATATGGAAACTTTAATGCCATACTACCTTTTGGTTTGGCTGATTACCACAAGGAGCTGATACCCAACAGCAAGTTTGAACTAATTCTCATCATATCCAAGGATTCTAGAAACTATATACAGGAACCACCTAGAGACTTCTCTAATGTTAAGCTGACTATAATCGAATCGAGGATGCCTGTCATACGACTTCCTGATGCCGAAGGAGTTCACATCCTTGAAATTGTCAATGCTGATACAACTCCACATATGGCCTTCCGTTCTGTGGATCTTCACACCCAGCATGCAGTTACAGAGGCAAAATCATTCACCTGGAACGTGATATCAACGTCAAAGTTTGAAAACCAACGCCTCGTTACAGTTGGACCGCAAACTGAGGAATGAGCAATTTAACAAAGAATAAGAAAGGGTAGAGTCAGACTAAAACAAGTCAATACCATAGCCGCGATTTGAACCACAGGTCTTCTTTTCTCAATCCAGCCGCTCTAAACCCCACACTCTTTAATGACTTCATCGATAAGTTAACCAAGTGTATGTCATTCATCTGTGATTCGCATCTCCCAAAGATAACAAGAAAACGCTGTAAAAACCAATGGTGGAACTCTGAGCTTACAATAATGAGGAAACGAGTGTTGGCGAGTCAACGAAGATTCAAACGTGCTAAATGCGAGCTACTGCAAACAAAATATGAAAAGACTTACATTATTCTAAGAGCTGAATATAAAAAAATGATCTTAAATGCAAAATTCACCAGCTGGAAAACATTCTGTACAGAACAAGTCAATCCATGGGGCATTGTGTATAAATATACACGGAATTCAGAAAGCTTAAATAATACTTTAACAACGTTGCAAACTGAAAACGGGTACACTGCTAATGCAATAGAAACTGCAAATGTATTAGCAAGCAAATTTTTCCCAGATGATACTGAAGATGATGACCACCAAAGGAGGATCAGACATGAGGTGGAAACTGAACCTGATACATCGGATGACTTTCCTTTTACTTATCCTGAGGTGGAACGAATAATATTAAAACAAAATGACCGTAAAGCTCCAGGACATGATGCTTTTAGTGCCAATATAATCAAACATGTGCATTATGTACATCCAACTCTCATAAGTAACATTTACAATAAATGTCTAGAATTAGGTGTGTTCCCAAATCAGTGGAAAATTTCAGTTGTGAAAATTATACCCAAAACTCATGTAAATAATAAAAAGACTGCTGCTGCTTACAGACCAATAAGCCTGCTACCTCTGCTAGGCAAATGCCTAGAAAAACTTGTAATTGATCGTGTAATGTATCATTTACTAAAACATGGCTCAATTAGTGACCTTCAGTTAGATTTCATGGCTCAAAAATCTACTGAAATGGCAATATATAAGGTGGTAAACTGGATGAAAAATGTATATCTAAATAAACAATCTGGTGTTTTAGTCTCTTTAGATGTAACTGGTGCTTTTGATCATGCTTGGTGGCCCAAGATTTTACATCAATTGAAAACTAAAAAATGTCCAAAAATATTTACAATTTAATCGTGAATTATTTTAGAGATCGCAAATCCTTGCTTACTGTAAGTGGAGAAACCATCACAAAGAAAGTTACACGCGGCTGCCCCCAAGGATCTGCGTGTAGTCCAGGTTTTTGGGTTATACTGTATGATGATCTGTTACAGCAACAGTTGCCGTCAGATTGTTGTATTTTTGCTTATGCAGATAATGCTTTACTACTTGTTAAATCAAATGACGCTAAAATCCTTGAAGAAAGAACTAATGAAGCACTTAAAATAATACACTCATGGGGAATTAAAAATAAACTTATGTTTAATCCCTACAAAACCTTGGCGATGATTGTCACCAGAAGAAGAAAAATGGAGCCCATTACTCCTACCATGAATAACGTCAACTTGAAGGTGGTATCTACGGTAAAATACCTTGGCGTTATACTGGATTGTAAATTAACATTTCGATCACACTTTGATTACATTGCTGAAAGAGCCAGCAAGCTCCTTGGTGCGCTCGCAACAACAACAAGACCAACCTGGGGTCTGAATTCTAGTATTCTTAAAATTATATATCAAGGTGCTGTAGTGCCCCTAATTTTGTATGGTGTATCTGCATTCCAGGATGTTCTTAATAAAAAATGGGCAGTTAAAAAACTTGCACAAATTCAAAGGGGATTCCTCCTTCGCATAATTCGAGGATATCGTACAATCTCCACTGATGCAGCTCAGATTATAGCTAACATCGAACCTTTGGCTCTCACTGGTTTATCAAGAGCAACTATTATGAATTTAAGACATGAACGTGAATGTGCGTCTTATCTGTCTCACTTAAAACTACAAATCCCGGAGCATCCTACCACAGCAGGACACCCATCAAGTTTTGTAACCTGTTTAAAGGAAATATGTAATTTTCATGATTATTACATATATGCAGATGGTTCGCGTTACCAATTTGAAGATAATATATCTGCAGTAGGATGTGCTTTTGTTGTCTATGAAAACCAAACGGAACTAACTCACTCCATGTTTAAATTGTCACCTGAATGTTCTGTATTCCAGTCGGAGCTCTTAGCAATTAAAGAAGCTATAAAATGGTGTACTGTTAATGGGAACAGTGCCCGTATTCTTAGTGATTCACAATCAGCTCTACTCGCTATTAATGATAAATACAACTTAAATTCATTAGCACATGAAATCAGAACCTTGCTTCAAAACCATCCAGGACATATTTGCATGGGATGGGTTAAAGGACACAGTGGAATTTTTGGTAACGAGAGAGCTGATTGCTTGGCTAAGAAGGCTGCAGAATCCAATCTTCCGGTGACATACTCTTTATGTCCTATTTCTACTGTAAGGAGAATAATACATCAACATATTCTTGAAGAATGGAACCAACAATGGCTAGCAACTCCAAATGGAAGTTCAACAAAAACATTATTTTTCCCTAGTGTATATGACAGAGGAAAATGTGAAACTCTTGTACCAAATTTTGTTTTGACACAATTTTTAAGTGGACATGGTAAATTTCGTGAATACTTATCACGTTTTCACTTAACATCTAACCCCAAGTGCATGTGTGGTGAAGAATTTCAAACTGTGGTTCATCTCCTTTTCTGTTGTCCCATTTTCTGGAGAGAAATACAAGAATTAATATTCAAGCTAGACTCTCTAGGAACTGAATTTTCTGCTCCGCTCACATCTTTGCTAATGAAGCCACAACAGTATAAGTACTTCATGATGTTTATAAACTCAGTGTTTAAACGTCTGAAATAGTTTAAATTAATATGCATCAGATTATAACATATTTTCTTCCTTCTAGTATTTAAAATATTTTTTTAAAATTGTGTATTTTTATGTATCAACTATAACCCTAATATACCACTGTGTAAAATAGGGTTTATAAATCTGGATAAATAAAAAAAAACAACATTGGAATAATATGACCAACGTGCCAAAATGACATTAAATTCTCCAGCTGACTCGTGTTTTTTTTTTTTTTTTTTCCGGGAAGCCAGCAGGGGTTCTTATAAACACATTAGGAAACTACTTTAATGGCGACGTACTGTGCTGTAAGGTCTTTAAGGCCCGCGCTTTGTAGTTGAAAGAAAGATTAATTTCCATTAATTGTACCTAATAGTGGTGCGAAATATAAAGCGCGGGCCTTAAAGTACTTACAGCATAGTAAGTCGCCATTAATGTAGATGTCCCATGTGTTTATAAGAACTCCTATTGGTTTACTGAGGTATATGGAGATGAAATGGAGGGACAGGAAATTCGGGTGATGTAATTAATCTACCCAGCATTCGCCTAGCGACCCGGGAAACCCCTGAAAAGAACCAATGATTCAGGTTTGTCGGCCACGGGAGTCGAACCCGGGCCTCCCCGAATGCGGGTTACAGATGAAACCGCCTGAGCGGTCCCATTCGGTAAACGTAGGGAGGAGAGGAAAGACGGAATCTTCGGCTTTCTCAGAAAACAGAACTTCAGACGTGGATGACTGCATAGTGTGCAGTGTTACATCGCAAAGTTTCTCTTTAGGAAACTATGAAGAAAAAATAAAGGTTTTGCAGGAAGAGCAACGCCTACCCTAAACATTACTACTGTAATGAAAATCTGTGTATGAAAATTCAATTCAGAATTATATAGTATTAATAAATAGCTTACTGGTTTTCCACAGAAACAAAAGATTTAGTGTTGGTGTTGTGTTCTGTTTGCAAACGAAACAAATGTATGTCTAGTGGCGCGCTCAGCGACATGAGGAATATCCATAAAGCAATTGAAGAATACGGTTTAACGAGTACTCACCTCCAAACGACCATTTTGCCAAAAATGTTTGGGAAATCCAGGATCGACCACTTGTTGGATACTCAAAAGAAAGTGAGGGAAAATCAGCACAGAACCTAGTAACAAGGGGAATTACGTAGTACGTGTAAACCTGCTTTGTCTGTATGACGATAAGTTGAGAACATTCACGGAAAAGGAGACATTATTTACTGGGCAGTCAAATCTGATACAGATTAACTTAATTGAAACAATAAGTAAAGTTCTAATGACGGGAATAAATAGAGAATTCCAAGAGAACAGCTTCGTTGCGATTATTTTGGATTAAACTACCGATGTTGCCAATTTCTCCCAACTTTCTGCAATAATCAGATTCGTTGGAACTGAAGGCAACATTTCACAGATCGGTCAACTGATACGTTATACAACATTGCAAACAATCTCATGGATGAGTGTAATTGTGGAAAAAGTCTCGTTGCTCAGACTTGCGCTGGTGCGGCTATTATGGCGGCCCAAAAATTGTATTCAAGCAAAAGTAAGAGGATTACTTCCCCAGGCTCTGTTTGTGCTGCAATTTGCCCAAAGATTGAATCTAGTTCTCTCACAGGCGGTTGCACACATTCGAGTATGTAGAATATTCTTCAAGGCGTTAATGGGATAGAAGCATTTTTTCAGTCTTGTAGGGAAACTGAAGCCCCAGACAATGAGGTATATAAAAGACTGCCACGTATTTCACAAAGTTGCTGGAGCTACACCTCTCGTTTTGTGGAAACAATCTATGAATATAGAAAAGGCATTTTTTCACTGTCTGAAGCTATTGCAAATGTGAGTGAAAAGTGGAATCAAGGTACTTATACTCCTACAAGAGATTTCGCGAGCAAAATGGAAGATTTCACCTTCAAATTCCTTTTACACATGTTTCCTATAATATTCCCCACCACTGACACTCTATATGATATTATCTAAGCAGAGAAATCTGATAATGAATATTTCCTATGGAGAAATTAACGAATTTAAGACTGCCTTAGAACAGAAGCGCAATACCTCCGATGAAGTATGGAATAGAGTTCTAGGGGATATTTGTGAAAAAGAACCCCCTACGAAACATCATATGGGCAATATTACAAACGCTTGTATTGTGTGGTTCTGGATACAGTTTTACTACATCTGAGAGAGGGATTTTGAAATATTGACTCTTAAATTTCCTGGAATTATTAAATTCTAAGAACTTAAACCAATACAAGTCATATTTTCCAGAAGTAGCTTCAAATCACTAAAAGAGTCCTATGGCGCAGTCTTTCACTATGTTGTTTTGAAGTCACAACTATGTGGAACTCACTTGGTACTAGACATGCATCATAAATCCGCGAATCACCTTCAATATTTCATTCAAATAAATGAGCTGAGCAGAGCATAGCGTGAAGTAACAAAACTATGCTAGTTTTTTTTTTTAACTATTCCAGCAGGAGATGCTGCTGTTGAAAGTAGTTTTTCTAAACTGAAAATATATAATTAAGCAGCAGCATCCAGGAAAAGAATACGCTTTGAAATCTATCTTCCACAGCACTTGAAAAGCAGCTTCTAACAAATCCAAAACTATACGGAAATTTTTTGAACATGTGCTTGCTGATTTCGCCAAAAAAGGAAGCAGAATCCAATTCGCCTTCAAATTAGAAAATATAAACACAAATTTTGCTATAATGTAATGAACGGGGTAACAGTAATATTATAGTATTTTTTGTAACGTGCTGGGCTACACAAAGAAACTCCCTATTGCAGGAAAATTGACCAAGAAATTCATCAAATAACACAAAGTATTTTTTTATTAACGTCCTCCAACGTTAAGTCACATCGGACGATAAATGGAATGGATGAAATGATGCTCAAATGAGCCCAGGGTCCATTGAGCTTAGAGTTACCCGACTTTCGTCTTTCAGGATAAGGGAAACCCCCGGAAAAAGCCTTATCCAGGTAACTCAACCTGACCGACATTTGAACTCGGAACCTCTTGAACGTGAGGCAGACACCACACCATCTACGCTACCGAGGCGGGCTGACACAAAGTAGTTCAATAAACTTGTAAATCTCTTCCAATATATATGGATGTGTCAGAAGGAGGGTTGTCCAAACAGTTGCAACTGAATTGGTGACTCCCTCAGGCTGAAGTACAGGCATGTATTCTTGCATGCAGACGATAATATAGGTGATGAATGGCACTCTGCGATACACTCTCCTAGGCATGCTGTACCTGCTGTCTCAGTTCAGCAATGGTTGTGGCCAAAAGTGGAGAACCAGGCAGCAGCTTTCCCGTCATGTCTTATACACACTCAATGGAAGAAAGGTGCTAGCGAGGGCCGTTGTACTCTTTGAAGAGCATGTTGCGTTGCAGTAAGCGTATGGTGACGTGCGTTATCCTGATGAAAACAGTACATTGTCTTATTATTGACAAAATAGTAGCAACAAAGGATGCACTTGCTGAATGTAGCTCACACGGGTTTCATGTCCCTGAACAAATACCTAAGGCGAGCGTGAGTTGCAAGTGATTGCACCTCACACCATGATGCCAGGAATTGGGCTTTTATGTCGAGGGCGAATGCACCCTGTAAGATTTCACTGGCCAGCTCTACGTCGTACAGGTGTCCACCATCACCAGTGTACAGATTGAGCCTACTGTGGTCACTGAAAACAACAGATCGCCATTCTATCATTGTTGCTTATGGTCAGCCCATTTAGCCATAAGAGAGATAGCTGGAAAAAGGAAGGATGGGAACGTTTATACTTTCTACCTTCCAAATGCTAACCTATAGCTCGTGGATCAAGGCATCACATTTTAATAATCTTGGCTAAATTCGATTACGTCGGGCACACACATATTTTCATTGTGTACCGGCAGCATGTGTTACAATTTGTTTACACTTACTCATAATTTCTGTAATTTATATTCAATAACTCATGTGCCCGCATGACTGCACCGAAACAGTGACCGCCAGCCTCTACCAATCGCAAACCAGCTACAGCCACTAACGGAAGCTCTGCTGTAACTTTACAAGGACCTCTTAGAGGCTGCGCATCGAAGTAATGAACATGAGTGTCGACTAGCCAGCACAAAAGAATTAAACACTGCCACCTCTGCAGCCACTCAGCCCTCAAGGGATGTCATTCACGAACTGCAAGAAGCAGTTCCCAGCATCAGCGCATAAATGTCAACTTTAAGGAGTCACAGAATATACCAAACTCATCGCAGTACTCCAAGAGCAGATCAGCAATCGACACCGCAATTCAAAAACTGTACAAAGCACCAACAGATAGCACACCGATATTTCTGAACATCCCCAGGATCATCAGTCGTATTGAAACATTACAAACAACACTGTAGTCCCAGGTAAGGCACCCTAAAGAACAGACAGACTGCCACTTTTCTGAAAGCAAATAGACACGTGGTCCCGGCACTGCACCGCATAAAATCCCAGTACTCATAGCATAAGCAGACACAGGACCGCCATCACATAATGGAGAGAAAATTCAGTTATTTATATTACAAACTTTACGAAATCCGACACAGTCAGCTAATGCAGAAACAAGATCTTATATTCGTGGAATCATTACTTCAGTGCGCTCCCTTGGGCACTCCAAGAAAATCTTGATATCAGTCGCCCCCAATGAAGTGCTAATAGCCCAAAAAATTGGATCTTAGTACACAGTAATAAAAAACCTATAAAATTATTACCAATATTCCCGAAAGCCATCCCCGACAACTCCATTTCGCAAGCCCACATCGCTACATACTATGGTGAAGACCTAGTGCAATAGGATAGCCAATAAGTTACAACATTGCAATCATTTAGTAGCTAGCAGCATTCTTAGGTAACGCACTTGCAACACCGGTGCTCCAATATCCCCTGCCATTTCCTTGTTACTCCATGGAATTTCTCCTACCTGTTTTCATTAAAAATGTACGTCAGTGAGTCGAGTTGAGTGCTTCCAGTCACAGCAATGGCGTCTTTAGTGAACAGTCGTAGTAAATAGCGCTGAAAGCACAGCATTGCAAGATATGATACAGCAGCAACTATCCGTTGCTACTACGATTCGATTGATCAGTTGAGTTTGCTCTGAGTGTGTGTAACTGACCTAAATGTAACGTTAACGCTTCACTTAATGCTTAAGGGGATAATACGGTAAGTTTAACGGTAAAAGGCGTCTTTACTTCTTACATTGGTGTCAGAGGTATGATACGCAAACCAAAATGAAGGCGATGTTTGGAAAATTAGTGAAGTAGTGAACAGTATAGTAAACAGTAGTTTGAATAACAGTGAAGATTAAAATTAATGAAATTCAGCATAGGAAAGATGGAATGGGAAAGATGGAATAACGAAGGTAAACTGTCATATGTCTAAAGGAGCCTAGAGTGGACTAGATAGAACCGAAAATGGAAAGTGTGAAGAAAGAAACGAAATTTAAAATGTCCGTTGGTGATATCGACTAACTGTAATGAGGAGTTGGTCAGGATATAGAATATTGTACACAAATTCGTCGGAAATACCGAAAACTTTGACCAAGGTTGTCTTCTTTTACTCTTCCCGGAAGAGTCGGAAACGGGTTAGCCTCCTTGGAGGAAGAGTTGATAGCTACCCTAAGGAACTGAATAACATGATAGAACAAATGCGTGATGCAAGGAGAGAAACTTGAACATCAGTTAACCAGGAAATACCTGTGAGGCTTTTGAACAAGGCTTTTGAGGCTTTTGTGTTTACAGTGTCCGCCGTGATCATGATAAGACGTGACGTGCTGAAGCGATTACCATATACGAAATCTTCTCGGCTCTACCAGCTTCGTGACAGCAATGGGCAACACCATATCCTTGAGAATGGCTGCCTTGCTGGACTTAATCTTGGAGCAGAGCACTGAAACTTCGTTGCAAATGTGGATCAGGAAGTGATATAAAGGCAGGCGACTTTACAACCAAAACGTGACAGTAGATATCAGAAAGATGGTACTGCGACATAGCCCTAACGAGGTGACGCTCCGGAGCTCCAAAGAACACACAGGAATCTGCACGATGACTCTTAAAGGTGAATGTGTTAATACCCGATAAAAGTGAGGCGTTGTGAAGTTGCGCCTGCTTTCGAGAAAAATAGTACTTGAAAGTATTAGCCCTTTCGATGGCTGTGCGTCGCCAGGGTAATTTTACGTTGCCACGAGGAAATACCTGTGAGGCTTTTGAACAACTGGGAAAATAATTGGGAAATATAGTCTGGATCCAAATTGAAGAAGCATGAGGCAGCCTTTAGTGTGCCATTATGGGATTAACTTGTGGGGCCAACAATGCCGCGAGACTTGGAGTACCGCTTAGACGATTTAATGAAGTGGGTGATCGACCATATCACTGCGGCTTGGCTGGTGATCGACAAGCAACTTCTTGGTCGGTCCCGGTCTTTATTCAGCTAAGGAACGACGATTATAACCACATTGATAGAGTAAGTGTTCAAATTGAGCCCGGAAGACCAAAATATCCGGCAACAACGTATACATGCAATTTTGACGGAAAAAGTGTTATTATGGAGCACACGGCATGTTATGGATGGGGATAACCAAAGGGTCTCATAACCCTTTATGATTCTCTGTGATTCCGAAGCAAAAGAAACTGAAGAAGATGACGACGAAAGAAGAGAACAACGGCGAATACCTCTCTACATGGATTACAGGAAGTTTGTCGTTGTCATTCGATAGAACTGCTTTCTCTTAACATGAATTGGCGGAACCTTGAACACATATGCTGCCGGAGGTTGCCACCTGGATTTATAATCTGAATAATAGCACATACTACTAGAGAGCAGGTGAGATCAGCGCTTTTGACAGGCCGAGGACTGTGCCTTTGGACATATGCAACGTGATCAAGCCAGCTCCATTGGCCAAATTGGCCCAACCCTCATCATTTCCTACATAGTCGTAGGGGAGTTTTCCAATAACAAGGAGGCAAAGATAGCAGGTATAACCACTATTTTTATCTCCAGTTAAAGATAAAACCAGTGATCAGCTCTGGCAGAACCCATCCGCCCAATTCTACTTTCACCATTATGGCAGCTTTAGAGTCGCGATCTACGTTGTTTGAGGTGCGAAGGCTCCCGGGCAAGGAGGTATGTGAACGTTCACGCACATATGTGCGCAAGCGCTCTAATTTTAAGGGTGGGTACGTAGCCTGCAAAGGAGTTCAGAAAGGCGTTATTGCTGCCAGAATGCCGAAGCATCCGCCGAGGTAACATCAGCCACCTCAGTATGCCAGAAGAGACCAAGAATTGCTCCCCTTCAACGACACAAGTGATTGGTTCAATCTTCTGCAGATGGCCAAACAGGAGCAGCAACAACAGGCAGAGCAGCAGACAGCGACACTCGCCCAACTTGTGCAACGGCTCCCAAGTGACTCAAGAAGGCTTAAAGGTCCAAACAACACCACAGGACACGAAGTTACAGTGTCGTTGTACCCGAAAATTGTCCCCCAAATACTTCCGGGTAAGAGGGATTGCGGCGGCGGAAAAATTATTTCTCCCATGCAGCCCCTTCTGCTGATGGACGAAAGGACGGTTGGAAGACCTGGTTTCAATCGATTATCTTCACCCACTACCACCGGCAATGCACCCTAACCAACGATATATCACTCAGCAGTTCGAAGACAATTTGAATTGACAGGTAGTATGACAACGAGTTGAAACTTGCTGTTGAGAATGAACTTTTTGTAATTGTCTGTGAAATCTAGGACCACATATGACGCTACAACACCATTAAGTTTCCTTTGGTATCACGTGAGCTAATTCCCCGGAATATGTCCAACCGGCACTATGTAAATGATTTGATACCAGCTTGTTGAGGCATACTCAATTGCCAGTCAGGTTAAACAAAGAGAAAAAGAAAAAGAGACAGCCTCCCAGGAGATTTGGTAACGTTCGTAATGACTGCGTATTTGGAAAGGTTCTAATGAATCCTATTGCTTGCTGTAATTTAATTTGTTCTGTTTTCCACTTAGTTTAAAGATACAAGTGAGTGAACATCTTATTACCCCATATCCAGGCTTATTTGCTTTTTTTTCTTAATATAACTATTATTCAGGTTGATATAGGCGCAAAATAATACCCAATGCAGTATTATGGAAGAGGGGTTGTGCTTAACGCCTATTGTTTGTTTCAAGGAGTAACACGAGGAACTGAAAAACGCTAGACCAAAAATGTACTTCCTAGATATAATTGATGCTGCGACTGGTGTTTCCCGGTGTACCATCTATAGAACAACTGGTGATAAGAAGCATACTGGTGCTTCAGGTACACAATTAGCATCTCTGGAAAGCAAATGCCATAACAAGTAACCAAAAAATATAATATCGGTTCATTTACTGCAGTTGTTATTACGAGGAATATTTGCTTTCTACATCCTACGGCGTATGTGATTAGTTAATGGACGTCCAATTGTTTATCTGATGAAAGGTAGCTGATCGTTAAATATACGAAAATATGCAAATGTTTTGTATCTGGTGGTCGCATTGAGTAACTCTGAATGTCTCGTTGGCAAAAGGAGTCGGTGGAAGTCATTCTGAGTTGCTTGTTTCTAGTTAAAGACAACTAATGGCTATTATGAGAAAATGAGTAACCGCTTTTTTAGGCATCGCTTTACCAACACTCTACTGCCGAACATTTCTCAAAATTATGTTATCGCTATTAATGATGCAGCATACATTGTCGATCAAAAGTTTTCTATCACCTATGAAAAATGCTAAATAGTTTATTTAAATATACAGAGACGTAAAAATTAAAAGTACCAACAAAATTAATATTTTCGCTCATTAGTCCTAAGTACAGCACAATGTGGTTTAGATTTTAGCCTCTTAAGAATATCCGTCCTTGACCTCAGAGCCGCTGCATAATATTGTGGCGTTCTGGAGATAAGTCTGTGTAGTGTTTTGAAGATATTGCAATCCATCACGTCTGTAAATATTCCATAGATGTTCAACATTAGAGAACCTCAGTTTTCTACTCTCCTCTAAAGTGCGTCCCATAAAAGTTCAATGGGATTTAAATCAGTCAAATGACTTCGCAAAATCATATTTTCCCTATCCGTACATTGCTGGTCTCTATTGACATAACCTTTGCAAAACTTAGAAGCGTGTTTTAGATCATTGTCCTGCTGTTGAATAAATCCACGACCAATTAGTTTCTTGCCAGGTAAAGCAGCATTTTGATCAATATCCTGTGATATCTTGCCTTCTTTAATATTCCATTAATTTTTATCAGATCAACAACTCGTATCACCTGCAAAACAACCCCACAATATAACCAATCCTCCACCATGCTTCGCCGTTGGCATCACACATTGACTCTTCATACGTTCTCCATGAAGTCGAAGAAAAAACTTTCTACGATGGTTTCCGATCATTTTAAATTGAGACTTTTCCTCCACAGACCTATGGATGCTATACGGTCCGAAGGTTTACTTCTCTTCCTAAGGGATGCTGCATCTTATATGCTGAAAGCCGCCGATTCTCTAAAAGCATTGTGCAGTAAAATGGTGCACGTGACTTGTCTAGCTCACCCCTTGCACCGAGTTGCGGAGGAGATTCGTAATAAATTCAGTGACACTGATAAATGTATTGGAGGTGTCAAAAAGTTATTTTTGAAAGCCCCTTAACGTATTGCAACATTTAAGATCTTAGCTCCAAACATTCCCTTACCAGCATCTCCCATTTCGACAAGATGGGGTTTCCTGATTGATACCTGGAACCATTACTGCCAGAACTTCAACGTCGTGAAAAGGATCATTGATTCATTCGATGGCAGTGAAACTACTTGAATTTGACTAGCCCAAGAATTAATGTCTAATGGTGAAATTTCATTCAAACTTTCATACATTAAGTCCAACTTTGGTTTATTCTTGCTGTAACTGCTTTGGAGGAATCGGAAGTGCCATTATTGAAGCATATACAAGTGAAAGAAGTTATGAATAAATTAGAGGGTGTTTGTGGTAAAGTGGGAAACGAAGTGTCAAAGAAAATGAAAAAGATGTTAGAAAAGAAATGAAGGATATGATACATTGTGTTGTATTTCATTGTTTTTGGTCGGTGAAAAGTTTTATGTCAACCATTCAGATTTAGATTCAAATGATATTGTCCAATATTCTATAGACAATACGAAATCTTTTTAATTCAAAATTTGCACAAGGTATTCATAGTGTATTGTAACTCAAAGCTTATATGAAGTAGAATTAGGATGTAAAGAGCACATAGGTTAACTGTGCTCCTATGTTAATAATAAAAAGCATACTGGAATGTCAAATTGCATAGTTTAGCTTGCTTCTCATGTGAATTTTATTCTCAAATAAGTAGCTCCTTATCAAAAGTGAGCTACTAATTTATTTTACAATAGAAATTTTACCTAATTTTAATATTGTTAGGTCATATTTATTACGCTGTTGTGCATATTTTAGTAAATGTTTGGTCATAACAGCATATTTGTTGTGCATATTATGGCATCGTTTAGGTCATAAATATCTTAGCCCTAATAATGAAATATCTATGTATGCACGTACAGAAATCAGCAGCGAAAGTGAATGCAGTGTTTGAAACAATGCTGAACTTAGATTAGACATCCGGTATTTTTCATTATAAAGTGGGTAAAAACCCTGGTAAATGTATTTTACTGATAACTTTGATTTATTATATTTATTTCTTTGTGTATAATTGTAATGAAAATTTGAATTCAGATATATTTAGGTACATTCATCTAACATCATAACAAAGCTGGTCTTCCCCGTCAAATGCTTTTTTATGTAATTTCTTTACCACTGGGAAGCTCCTACATCTTCTAAAGTTCTTAATTGCTTTAAAGTTACATATGTTCTGTTATGTATAAACATGCCAAGACAGAAATAACCGATAACAACTGATAGCGCATTCCAAGAAGCTTATTGAGAAAACTACTTTATTATCGCTGCTGGTACAGAGTTCAATCAAAGAACACAATAGTGACCCATGAAGACGTAATGGTTCTCACTGTTCATATTTTGATCAAAGGGCGAGGACCAAGTAACCAGACAACTCCGGATAATTAAGGATGTTGAAGATAGGGTTTATTGGAGCTGGTAAAATGGCACAAGCTTTGGCGAAAGGATTTCTTGCTGCAGGTATGTTGTGCTGTGCGTCGGAATTTTGAAATCAGAAATGTAACTTTTGAGTTAAAAGAAAGCGGCTATCAAACATTTAATTCCCATCGTTTCATTTGAGTTTAAATAGCCGTAATATTGAAAATGTCACCTGTTTAATGTTGGATATTATTTTCCAGTACAGTCGCTCTGAGTGGTAAGTATAGCAAAAGTAGAACTCAAATTTTAGTTAGCTTTCCACACATTCAAGCTCAGTCTCTTATATACATCAAGTGATTCAGCTGCCCCTTAATCTCGAGTTTTATGCAATCTGCATTTTATACTCCAACATGAAAACGTTGACCCCATTACTAGGTTCTACCCGCGTACTTAATATGGATGATAAACACTCGATGAAATTGGTACCAATATAGATGTTATCGCGTCGCCTGTAATATATTTGTAATTAGACAGCTGACATTCGCAAGTCAGCAAACGTTCACTGGAACACGTGAATACTATACCTATGTTAAACGGGATGTTTGCCTCACAGGTTAATGAATAGCTCAGTTTGAATGAGCGCAAAACTGCGATGTCATCTCTCTGCTGTGAAGGTGGTTTGAATCCCCTACATAGGTATATTAATTCTTTCTACCACGTAATACTGACAACTTACAAGTATTATTCCGAAAATTTTTATTACTTTTATTTTTAATTGTTTTTTATATTTTATTGTATTTGTTGTGTTTATTGGTGAACTACAAGTAGGTAGCTGTATCAACACACCTATTGATAGGTGCAATTGAAATAAGGATCATTTATACACATTTGACACAGAAATCACGAAAATTACCAAAGTTTAACCTAGAAGTTAAACACAAGTTTGCAGACGTAGAATTAATGTGCTATTAAAAATTTCGTTTCAAATTTGTATGCTATATGACGTTGGAATGACACTTTTTCTATTCCTGGAACACGACTCCTTTAACGAAGCAAGTGCTCGAACTGATGACCTGCTTGGGTAAGCACGCCCTCAGGGACTTTATAGTTAAGTTATTGTGAGGTCAGTCTCTAAGTTTTGGTGAACATAATAAATACTTACAATGCTGAGAGTCGAACCTGTGAGGCTGGGCGTTAGGGCGCAGGAGAGGTGATTGATACTGCTATTCGACTATTTCGGGATTTAACAGAAGGCAATTTCAGCGTTCAGCGTTCACTTGTATGCGTGGCGCTACGCCATGGCCATCTCATGAGTTTTCGTGCTTGATTTAGCCTTTTAAGACGGTAAACCCGTCTTTGCTGGGCATTTTAATACTATCACTTAAATGGCTAAGGCTCTTGTGCATGTTAATTGATATGCATGAGACGTAGTTTACGCAAACATGTAAATAAACTGTTGCTTAATATATGTTCGTTTGGATTGTACAGTTCCATGATGCAAGAGTCGTGTCCCTAATTTTTCCTAATTTTTGGCAGCCAACCCCTGCTCTAAGTACAAGAATTAGCCATATTCAGTTTAGCTGACGTTGTTAGTCTACTAATATTATAGGTCCGCTTTTTCCGAGGCGTTAAATGAATTTCTTTAAACTGTAAAATCAGCTGAAAACCGGAATTCGCTCTCAGTAAAGGAGTCGTATGTTTTTGTGGTCTGCTTTAGCGAGCAGTGCGTTTTGTCCCTTAGGCCGCTGTTCCGCTGAATTTTGCGCATTCCTCTCTCTAAGAACGTAGAGCAATATAGTTTAGTAAGCACAAAACTGGACTACGGCGCACATTCCGTTTGATGGGTGGCCTACCTTCCAAACAATAAGGCGTGGCTAACTCACCCGGTATATATATATCGCTTCCTGGATAAAGCTTTATTGGAAGTCTGAAAATCCATGGGTATCTTTAAGTACGAATTTCCAAATTCTAACATTAGACATTTAACTGGATGCTTTATATACAAATACTTATGTTTTAAATTACTGTGGATAGTACTTAAAACCCGTTCTTATTAATACCGCACCATAGGGAGTGGATACGAATGGAATATACAATGAAATATAATTGGAAACTGACTAGGAAAACATTGCAGGCTGAACTAGGGTTATCTCTGAGGCATTTTCCAGTTATGACGATTGAAGGAAATCTGGAGAATCGTCAGAGAGAACGGCCAGGACGCTTTATGAAACACATATTCATCGTTTTTAGGTTCAGTATCATAATAGCTTCGGTCATAATTGTCGTCCAGAAGCATGGTGTTTAGAAATACTTAATTGAAATATGCCTCGCGTTAGGCCATTTGCGATCTTGTACTGTGTGTCAATTGTTCGCTTCTCGGCTCTGAGGATACGATGTTACGTCCAGTTCAACTTTCAGGCCGAAGGTTGTTGGGCGCGAACTCTGTGACACCACCATTCTCGTCACTCTGCCATGGAATTAGTGGACTAGGCCCTCTGGAAGTCTCTACCTAAGAAGTAGGTCCAGGCATTGCTTGGTAGAATGAGGCTATTCAGAAAGTCATTGATCACGTATGAGAGTATTAAAGAAGACAAAACTGGTGAATTTGTAGACTAATATGGTATTGTGCTCCGAAAAAGGGTATGCATTATAATATTCTGTTCTCTTTTCTTCTCACAATGCACAAATCCACTATTAAAAGTACACTGAGAGTAAATGTGGTATTATCGTATGCTCCAAGAATATTCTGAAGTTTGTAAAGTAGAAAACTTCAGTGGATGTTAGAGCAACATAATACAGCATTGTATAGGTATAATTGATAAGGATATTTAACATGGAGGGTAATCTTCAAAGCTTAGGCACTTGAAAGGCATGCAAAGTAGTTGTACAGCATTGGCATTTTATTAAGAAAAGGTTATATATGTGATAATGTTATCTAAATTTAGGGTTAATACGTTGAATAAACTGAATAATGGGCATAACAGTATTCGTTTTTATAAGGAAAACTATACGATAAATACATCTAAGTTCTCGTACAGAAACATAACTTTCAAGCAATGTTTACTGAGTGAAAATTACAAAATACTAGTGGAATAATATTTTCTCAATCTGGAGTATCAGTTAGCATTTTGGAATTCCAGACGCTATTTTGTGATAATTCTCAGTTAACTTTTAAGAGGTTACAAAAGTTAATATACAAATAAAATGAGTTGTTTTGATGAGGGGAAACTTCTTGACTACCTTGCTTTTATTTCTCAAAATAATATAACCATTTTTCAATTAAATATTTTACACAGATGTTCTATATTATGGTGATTAAATCTTTAGTTCACATTTCCTTTGCTTCTCTTAGTTAGATCAATAGTAACAGCCTGAAATATTGAATAATGTTCTGTAAATGATAAATAAACCACTATTTTTCTTAGTAACCTAGATATCGAAACAAAGTTTAGAAAGGCCAAATTATATTTATATTTTGTGAATCATATACACGATATATAACAGGTCTATTGAGTTCTACAAATCACGAATATCGTGAATATTTTAACAACCATTAACATGACAAAATTATTATTTAAAAGCTACGTCGCAATCATACAATAAAAGATACAATGCTGCAGAGTGGGTTGATATTTAAGAACTTGAAAATAAGTTTTAATCATTATTTGCCAATGTAGTAAACTTACTAAAATTGAGTATATCGTACTGAAGCGTATGTGTGTATATTAATTAGGACTACACCATTCTTAACGTAATGGATACGTTTTCACTTTTAGTAGAGGTGTATTGGACAATTTAGTGCTATTGTCTAATGTGCTACATTCAAACGGTGTGATGTTTGAATAACACTGCATAGCTGTTAACTATTTATGGTTCTATGATAGTGATTGTTGTTGTTTCACTTGAATATGGTTTTGGTACACATTAACACGTTCGATATGCAAACCTAAGGGCAGGCAATATGCTTAAAATATCCGTTATTTTTTTTTTTTTTCTTTTACTTATGAGCGCACTTGAACTGTTGTGGTTGTCAGCTTACAATTCCCTATTAGGGATAAAGCCCACTTAAATTTGCTCAGAGACTTCTTTATGAGGACTGAGGCTCTATTATGCGCGTAAATGTACAAGAGGAATCACCAGGTTCGGAAGAAGGCCATGCCTTTTTACGCCCAAAAGTTTCCATCGCATTCCGCCGGGTTTGAACCCACGACCTCGAGAACCAGGGGCTACCACATCAACCCTAGATGGCGGAGAGCAACAACACATTATGGTTTTCATTTGTCCCTATGATATAAATGTACCGCCGTCTACACAACTACTCATTTTATTTTTTTAATTCTGTTAAAGGTTGATGTGTATTAACGGTATACAGACTTCTGAAAGACAATTCTGTTTATCTCTCCAGTATCTAATTACCGGAGCAGTTCTGTGTTTGGTATTCCATTTCAATTATTTGTGGTGCACGCGCTTTTCCTTCTCACCATGAAAGGAAAAGTTAATATATTCAAGATAGGTCTATATGACACATTTTAAGCAATTTGTCATATCATTTATATCAGGTGAGTCAGCTGCCCCTTATCTATGTAAACCTCAGTTTATAATCTAATGTGAAAACATTGCCCCTTTTAGCATACACGCCGTTATTGCAGCTCTGCCCTTCCAGCGCACCCCGCATTAGTATTTGCAACCTTGAATGAGGACGAAAGCTGCGAAAAGCTTAAACAAATGCCGACATAGAACACGTGACAGTGGCAGCTAGTAAAATGTGTTAGCTGCTGGAATATGGCTAGGTTCGGCACGAACACACATGGCTTTTTTTGCCTCCTAGTGTTTATTTTCTGTATCTCAGTTATTAATTTATTGTTACTGATGGTTATCTTGGGAGCTAAAGACACAAGAATTACAATCGATAGTTAAGGTTGTACAAGGATGCCTCGCCACATAAGTTGCACCGAGCTCACCCTACCGGCAGGGTAAGGTAGGGTTTATCTTCAAAGGCAAACTATGGGCTATGTTTATCTTTAATTAGACAAAATGTTTGACTTTGTGACCCATGTAATCTGTACTTTATCTGGTGTTAACTTTCAGTTTTTAAGACTGTTGACGACCTTAAATCTAATAATCTCTGTTTCATGTTTAAATCTTATGTATCACTTTGCATTTGTGAAATATTTGAAAGCCAATTAAATGTTTAAAGCAAAATACCAACCATAATAAGCTATCTACTATTAACTATTAATTTATAACTATCTGCCAATGGAAAACATGGTGATTATTGTATTTTGTAAACAACTACAATGCTATGAATAATGCTATTTGTATCGTAATATCAAATTACAGGCTCCAACAGGTAAAGCAAAGAGCAATAAAATTTTCGAAGCTGAACCCAACTTGAAGTGGCAGAGTGGCGAAACTAACCTGTATAGCACCATTTAGCAAACGCTAACTTGGCAGCGAAGGTTTCTATACTGTGACTTTGTGGGTTCGTGAAATTTAAAGTCCAGGTTACAAACACCAAAAATTGCTCTTTATTTCCGTAGAAACATAATTACGTCAAATACACATAAAACATCTGAGGTCACCGACCACAAACAAAGTTGACACTTACGCTGTTCAGAGCACGCGTCCAATTACCGCCTGGCTGACTCGCAGGTGGCGGCTCCCTTTTTATAGATTACTCACTATCCGGAATGTTCTCGAACGATCAAGACGGTGCTAGAAGAAAGACGAACTCTCTTGATATCCGCTTCGCTCCCCCCAACGGGGGAGTTTTCAACTCCGCAGTACACAGTCCGTCTGTTTAAATGCTTCGGCCGTGCCGCCTCGTCGCAACAATGGCTTAGCGACTGCTCCCTCCTCAAGGCTCGTCGTCCCGAACAGCACCATCGCATCGTCCCAGACGATCCAGGTGTAACACCAACATATTTCCTCGGAGCACTTTCTGGATGCGGTAGACCACATCGTTAATCCTCTTTACCACCCGGTACTGTCCTTGCCATGGTTGCTGAAGTTTCGGGCAGCGTCCCTTGGTTAGTATATTGTTCAACCCAAGTCTTTCCAGTGCCTCCTTCATCACGTTAGACTCAAAAGTTCTATCCTTGTCGCTGCGGAGCTCTAATGGCAGCCCAAAACGGCAGAACACTTGCTCCACGAGACAATCTCTGATGGTCTTCGCCTCCAGGTTCGGGATGGCATACACCTCCGGCAACTTGGTAAAGTTGTCCACGACCACCACCAGGTACTTATTGCCTCGGTCGGGTACTTGGAATGGTCAGGCTATATCGACAGCGATCCATTCAAATGGAGTCCCGACGTTGTACCGCTGCATGCGAGCCCGGCTCCTAGTTTCTGGGCCACGACTCGCCCCACAAACGTGACATTGACGGCAACATCTCTCAGCGTCTGCTCGGAGCCTCAGGCAGTAGTACCGCTGTCGTGGTTCCTCAATCGTTCGATTCGCTCCCACGTGTCGTCTTTTTTTAATTTTTCTTTACTTTTTAATATATATAGGTATAGTTTTTTTTCTTTTTTCTTATTTAACCGATTTTTCATTATTTCCGTTTATTTTCTTATCTATTTTCCTAGTTTCACGAATATTGACTATACACATAAACACTCGTGCCCAAGGCGGGACTCGAACCCGTGACCCTCTACGCGGCGGAACACTAGAGTACCGGCGTGCACTTCCGCCAAGATTTCCGGGACCATAATTCGGAGAAGTATTAACTGGTCCCTCTGCGTCTTTTCATCGGGTGATTCACATACCCGGAACAGCCCGCGTAGGGGAGGGGATCCGTCCCCTTCAGCTGCCGTGGTGCGGGCGCTGTGGAACCTCGGCCTGAAAATCTGAGCCCCTCCTCCGGGAGTTGTTCGGATTGGGTTGGTCTCGAGAGGGCAGTGTGTTCCAGATACCCGTGGGAATCGGATACGTCTTTGGACGGGGTTGAGGGAAGCCATTAATTCTCCTGGGTACTATCCTGCAAAGCTAGTAGAAGGTGTGCTAGATCGCCAGGCGGCCCCACCAAGATCATATCGGTAGCCTTTACCTTTGGTGTTGGCGCGCGTAAGTGGCGTATCCACTTCCATCCCGTCTTGTGTCCTTGGACCAGATGTGGGGCTTGTTTGTAACCCAGGTCTTGTACTATGCAAAGCCCCACGGAGGACGCCGAGCGCCCTTTGTGACAGCTCGGATAACTCCCTGGCTGTAAGAGGCCCGGGTCTTGGTCGTAAGGGTCCAGGACTAATGGGAGTAGATACTCTGGACTCAAACCCGGAACAGCACACCCTCTTTGGTCTTCAGTGGGCTCAGTACGACTTGTACGCATCACTTCTGGGTACGATGTCCTCCCAAGTCAGTGTCGTTCCTGCCTCCACTTCCCTCAAGAGTGGTCCCAAGTCGGAGTCCGCCAGTGACTCCCTCTTCCGCCCTGCGCTATCGCAGCTGTCCGCAGGCATTGCCGTGACCACTCTGAAAGCTGCGGCACGCTCCTTCTCTTCCACTCTTGTGCATTGGCCACACTCTTCCGGGCAGGGTCTTCGGGACATGGCGTCTGCTTTGCCGCCTCTTCCCTCTACAATGTGCAGAGGTGAAGTCATACTCCTGCAGCCTCTGGACCCAACGTACTGTCTGGTCTTCCAGGTTTCTAAAGCTAAGTAGCCAGGTGAAGTGGAATGGTCAGTCTTCAGGTGGAATGGTCGACCATACAGTTACTTGTGGAGGTGCTCCAAGGTCCCTACTACTGCCAGAAAATTTCGCCGTGTGACGCAGTAGCTCTTCTCTACCTTGGACAGCGTGTTTCAGTTTTAAGCTATCACCCGCTCGTGGCCGTCCTTGACTTGGGATAGGACACCTCCAGAGCAATGGTCGCTGGCACCGGTGTCCACAATGAAGGCGCCACCTGGTTGTGGGAATCCCAAAATAGGAGCACTGCAAAGTGTCGTCTTCAGCTTCTTGAAAGCGACTTCGGCGTCCTCAGTCCACACATACGGCCGGTGTTCTTCCGTTAGATGGGTGAGGGGCTTGGCGATGTTGGAGTGGCCCTTGACTAAACGGCGGTAATAGCTGCACAGCCCCAGGAAAGTGCGCAATTCCCTCTTATGCTTTGACCGAGGCCAATCTCTCCTAGCACCTAGCCGCTTATTGCGTCGTTATCTGGGCAGTATAGAAGTGCCATCATTTGTCTCAGGCGGTTGTTTTCGGCAGTAGACTTATCTAGGCTTGTGCGCGCAATCGCCCCGTGGGGGGATGCACCAGTGCTGGCTGCGCTCTTCCGCCTGCCTGGAAGGCATCTGAGCACAGTCCGCTTAACAGGCTAGAGGGAAAAGAACAGTGTTTAGGTATTGAGCTGGATCCAGTGGAATGTGGCCCTGTTAAATTCTAGTTACCCAAGGCATCTTTGGGTAACCGGTAGCACGGTCGGCGGCGAGGAACCCTGTGGTCATAACGGGTCCAGCCTATCGTAGATGGTGCAGGACCTCTCCCGCACCACGTCCACGATGTAAGGGATGCCAGAGTAGGTATGGAGGATGTGGGACGGGAATCTACCCTCAGGGGCGGTATAATCGCCCGATACAGGCGTAGTTTGAGATGCGTTGGCATAGCGGATTTGAGCATTGGGTATAACTACGTTAGCGCTGCATGCCATTGTCCGGCTTTGACCCTGACGTGAGGTGCGTAGGTGAGACCGCGATCGAGATGGACGCCAAGGTATTTGTCAGTGGGAACCCAAGGGATTTGCCTCCGCCTCAACCTCAGCGACCAATCCGGTCGCCTAGCTCAGACCTTAGCCAGGAGAACAGTAGAGCTATTCTCGGGGCTAATGGTCATCCTCCAATTCTCACTCCAACGGTCAATGGCTCGGAGCTGGCGCTGCAGCGGAGGATGACAATATCTTAGGTTTTTGTTACGCGCCATTATGAGGACGTCGTCAGCATACTGGCACGTAACAGTCTGTGGTTCTAAGGGGAAGTCAGACATGTATGCCGCAAAGAGTAACGGGGACAGTACACTGCCCTCCGGGACACCCGCGGCTATTGGTCTGATAGATGACAACCGTCCTTCCACTCTCACCCTGATGGTGCGGTCTCTGAGGAAACTACTTATCAGGGCGAGATAGGGAGGAGGTACATTGGCCTCCCTGAGTTTGTACAGTAGGCCTTGGTGCCAGGTTGTGGCAAAGGCTTTCTCTACATCTAGCAGCACCGCGAATGTCTTGAGGTTTTCCTGGAATCCCAGGGCTGTCCTATCGGCCAGACGCAGCAGCTGCAGGGTCGTGGAGTGTCCATGACGAAAACCAAACTGGTGATTGGGTAGGAGCTGCCTTTCCTCAAACAGAGGGTCAGGCGGGATAGGAGCAACCGCTCAAATAGTTTTGAGACAGTTGGGAGAAGACTTCTGGATCGGTAGCTAGACGGAAAGACCGGATCCTTGCCGGGCTTCAGGATGCACACCACCCTCGCCTCCTTCCAGCAAGCCGGAAAGTGGCGGAGGTGGAGGCACGCATTGAAAATCCGCATCAAGTGGATGACGGCCTTTTTGGGAAGGTGCTGGAGCATGAGGGCACTGACGCCATCATGTCCAGGGGATTTGTTGGGTTTCAATTTGCGGATTTGAGCTGTCACCGCCCTTGGGATGACTATAGGGATGTGGATCGCCTCATGGCGTCCCTATGTCTCCTCATAGAGGTCTTCCACAGCAGCCTCCACGAGATCAGTGAAGTCTTCGTCCTGGGGGTCCTCCCTCGGCTCGAATTGGCTTTCCAAATGATCCGCAAAAGCTGTGGCCTTATCCTGGGGCTCATAAGCGAGTCTCCCGCGAGTGCCATGCAGCGGATGCTGGTAAAGAGTTTTGTCCCTTCTGAGGGACTTGATGATCTTCCAGGGGTGCTTTTCCTGGAGGTCGACGTTTCGGAAAGCGTTCTCCCAGGCCACCTTACGGTGGGCACGGAGCGCCGCCTTGCCAAGGATTTGAATCGCTGCTAAACTGCTCTTATCCTGGGATGACGGAACCGCTGCCATAGCTTCCGAACAGCTGCCTTGGCTGTTAGCAGCTGCTGGATCTCGTTAGGGACGGACAAAGGGTTGAGTGTGTTGGTTGGGATACGGTGAGTGTGTGCACTCACCGCTTGACGGACTTGTTGGGAGAAACTCATCGCCGCAGCCTCCAGCGCCTCGACATCGTCAATGCGTGGACGAGGGTCGAGTGTTTGGTTGAGTTTGAGGATGGCTGCATCCCAGTCGACCTCGAGTTCCCAGCTGAGTTTAGCAGAGCTGGCATGGTGACGTCAGAATCGACCGTGACAGGGTCATGGTCGGAGTCCAGTTCATCACCGCCGAGAGGTCCAGGTGAAATGGAAAGTTCTTTGTGATCATGATGTCGATGACATCCGGCTTGCCGCGGGCCGGATGGAAGGTTGGGCCTCTCGGTCCGTGCGCGTCGAGATTTGGGTCACCGCTTATGAGGCGGTAGAGCCCTCGTCCTCTCTGGTTGCTTGTACGGCTGTGCCAGAGTCCGTGTTTCGCGTTGAGGTCTCCTGCAATGCAAACCACTGGGTGCAGATTGAAAAGGGTAGTGTAATCGGCTTCGAAGAAGTGATTACCAGGTGGGTCATATGCCCCTATCAACAGGGTTTCCCGTCCGCCGACTGTGAGCCGGACGGCACAGGCCTCCACGTGCTGCAGGGCAGGGAGAGGAACAGGGGTGTGCGTGATGATGTTTTTCACGAGTATAGCTGTACCGCCACCCCACCGACCGTTACGATCGGTACGGTGGGTGACGTAACTAGGCAGCGAGAAGTCTATACCAGCATTCAGGTGCGTCTCGCAGATCATTAGGATGTCAATCCCTTAGGACTGTACAAACTCCAATATTCCAGGACGCTTATCCCGTACAGCATTTGCGTTCCAGAACGCAGCACGTAATGGACTCCTGACAATTCGGGGACCATTACACATCAATGCACGGGAAAAGCTCCTCGCGTGTTTGGAGGAGGATGGTGTATTTTTCGAGGAAGTCTAGCCTCGGGTCTTCGATCTTCTCCTTGCAGTCCCTTAGGATGGGGAGAACTCTCAAAATGAGGTCGCCGAACCACAGGGAAAGCTCCCTGAATTCGTCGACATCCCTCGCAGAGATGGTCCCCCGAAGGATGCAAGCGCCACTGCAGGTGCCCTCGCAGATGCAGGCGCCCTATTTGAAGCAGGTTCTGCAACTGGTACCGGCGCTGGCGCTGCGGCCGGGACGGTGGACTCAGCTGGGGCCTCCTCCCTGGTGGGAGGGGCTACGGCCTTTGTGGCAGGCTTGGTTGTCCGGTGCGCCTTGCGGCCCTTTCTCGGACGCTGTGGGCGAAGTGCCTCCCGTGGAGGTTTTGGTGATGTGGGCTGAGGAGCCGCCTGCTCTGCTACTTGCAGAGTGCGCTCTGCCCTTCCGAGAGCCGCCGCGAATGAGACCACGGGACGGACATTTGCCAATCCCGCATTGACTCCGCGGCGACTCTCTATGATTTTCTGCAGCACCACGCAGTCCTTGTAAGTGCTGACGTGATCCTGGCAACAGTTAGCACATCTCTTCTCCTCAGGCACTTTATCGAAATCCTCCAGGAGTTGGGCCCCACACACCTCAGACATGCGAGTTTACGCTCGCACGCCATGCTGGAGTGATAGAACCCCATGCACCTGTAGCATTGGACCGGTCCCCCCTGACCGTGAAAGTGCTCAACCTTCACGACAGTGTGGAACAGCACCCGGACAGCGTCGATGGGCTGAACCGCCTCTCCAGGAACCTTGTCCACTAGAACAAGGAAAAGAGGCATGTATACACGCACAGAGCCTTCGTCTGTGTGTACTATCTTCCTCAGTTGGGCAACAGCTGAGGCCTTGATTCCGTGCTCCTGCTCCATAGCGAGTTTTACCTCCTCTGGCGGGCACTCGGATTCCAGTCCCCGCAGAACCCGTCTTTCGACGTTGGGTTTCTGGGGAGAGTAGTAGTAGAACTGTATCTCACAGTCCCGCAGAACCTGCTTTGCAGCCTCGAAATCCTCGGGACTGCCGGTATGGATGTAGACCTTGCGAGGCTTCCTCTTGGACTCGAAGGGGTGCTTCAGCGTGGCCACCAGTTTTCGCATAACGCCCACGTGGTTCTTAAAGCTATCCACTATGATGGGCGGAAGCTTGGACCCCCTTTTGGTTAGGGGTTGGGGCGCCTGTACAGGTTGGCCCTCTGGCTTAGCACCAGAGTTACTCCGCCGTCGCCCTTGGACGACGGTGAAACCCTCCTGGTCGGCGGTGTCATACTCTGACTCTGAGTCAGGCAGAGTGGGATACTGGGCCACAGGAGCTGGTGCCTCCGTGACCGAAGCAAGGCCCTGAGGAGGTGCCGAAGCTTTCCTCCTCTTGGATCTTGTCGTGGTGGCAGGTGCCACGGGATCGGGTGCAGTTGAGGTAGAGGGTTGCTGCCCATCGTCCGACGTGAGTCGGGTCATAGCAGTTGCCCTCCGGCAGTCCGCAGAGGACCGGACCCCCCTAAGGGAGGCGCCTGAGCGAGTCACCGACTCTGGGTTTTGGACCATTGGTCCGTAAACCCTTGGCTACGGTCTTGCGGATCCTGCTGTCGCGTGGTCTGTCAAGTCTTTTGTCAAGAAAAATAGACGATAGTATAAGAGGTGTGAGAAAATTTCGCTCTTACGCTGGTCGTTGGCCGCCGCAGGTGCGGCGACTCGTATCTTGGCTGTTAGCAATGAAGACCCTTGCCTTGTGCTTCTTCGTGGCGCAGCTCTGGGCCAAACATTAAGCTTGCTGGCTTCATCCCCATGGTGTCATGTTTTGACCAGCGGTATGCCAACAAGAACATTAGCACCTTGACGTCCCAGTCTCGCCGACGGTTGACCAAGACCTTCCTGAGATGTTATTCTAGGTTGTTAATGTACCTCGCAACCAAGCCGTCGGACTGGTGATGTAGAGGTGTTGTGCGGGTCTTGTTCATCCCAAGTGTGTTCAGTGCCTCCTTCATGATTTTACACTCAAAATTGGTGCCCTGATCACTGTGGAACTCTAACTGTACCCCAAAATGGTAGAACAGTTACTGCATGAGGCAGCCTGTGATTGTCTTCTATTCCTAGTTCGGGATAGCATACACCTACGGCCACTTGGTGAAGTAGTCCACGACCACCCTCAGGTACTTATTTCCTCGATAGAACACCGCGAATGGCCCAGCTATGATGACAGCGAAGCTTTCATGTGGCGCTGCGACGTTGTACTGCTGCAGGAGACCCCGCTCCTAGTTTCGGGCCTCTGACTCGGTGCACACGTGACATTGGCGCACCATCTCCCAATGTCTGCTCGAAGCCTCAGCCAGTAGTAAAGGTGTCGGAGTTTTTCGATCGTTCAGTTTGCTCCCATGTGTCCTCCTGAAGTACCAGCATGCCCTTCTTCTAAGACATCGCAGACCTTACTTCGGGGAAGTACCAAATTCTCGCTCTGGGCCTTTACACCAGGTGATTCCCATACTTAGAGCAACACGCCCTATCTGATATTCAATGGGTTCCATTGGACCCAGTATGAATTCCATACAGCGCTTCTGGGTGCAATGTCCTCCCAGGTCGGTTTCGTCCCTGGCTCCAGTTCTTTTATAAGCAGTGCCAGGTCAGGGTCGGGCACCTGCCCCCTCCTCAGGCCAGCGCTATCCCATATGTCCGCAGGCCCAGCCGTTACCACTCTGAAGGCTATGGCACGCTCCTTCTCTTCCTTTCTTGTGCATTGGCCGCACTCTTCTGGGCAGGACCTGCGGGACATGGCGTCTGCGTTATCGTGGTCCTTTCCTCTATGATGTCCAGAGGTGAAGTCGTACTCCTGCAGCCTCTGGACCCAAAGGACTGTCTGGAATTCCAAGTTCCTAAAGCTCAATAGCCAGCTGAGGGCGGTGTGGTCAGTCCTCAAGTGGAATGGCTGACCGTAGTGGTACTTGTGGAAGTGTTTCAAGGTCTTTAACACCGCCAACAACTTTCGGTGAGTGACGCAGTAGTGCTTCTCTGCCTTGGACCGTGTCTTGCTGTAGTAAGATATCACCAACCCGTGGGCGTCCTGAACTTGGGATAGGACGCCTCCAATGCAATGTTCGGTGGCGTCACTGTCCACAATGACGGCGTCCCTCAGGACGACCCTGCAAATTCCATAGGTCTATTCAGGTTGCCGGAGTATCACCTTTTCTCCATTGAGCCGCAGGCCTTTCCTACCAAATTGGACCGTCACATCTTAGCTCCTGAGGGCATCCAGTTCTAGTATCACCTTTTCAGCTACCTCCGCGACGAACACGCACTAGGGCACGGCACTCCGTCGCAAGGTTAACATCAGCAGAGCCTCCTTCCTCACAGGAAAACTGTAACCCAATGCAGTCAGAAGCTGGTATTGTCGGCTCAGCTTTCTCGAAAGCAAATGGCTGGCCACGTCAGGTGTGATGATGGTCACAGTTTCCTCGGTGTGCAAGAGCAAGCGGTACGGCCTCCCCCTCTCCCAAGCGTCCACGATGAGGCTGTCATGCATACCCCGGCGGACGGCACGCAGTGTCAATCGAGGGGATGGTGGTAATGGCGCCGACGTGCCCCTAGCCACGACGGCCATTACTCGTTTTCCCTGGTGTGTGCAGTCTCTCCTCAGGTATCTTGGCTAGCCACAACACCAACACACGCCACTAGGTCTTAGCAGACATCCCTCGGCTGATCTCCGGTACCCATTGTAGCGGATACTCCTTTTTCTCGACGTCGGGCTTGCCGTCACCTTGGCCGCCTCCAACATCAATGCGGCTGTTTGTGATTCGTCGATGGTCTTGCAGTCGCCATGCATTAGACGCTGACGTATCTCGGCGTCTCGTACTCCGTTGACAAAAGTGTACGCGGCCACCCGGGATACGAAGGAGGTCGATCAAGGCTTAGCTGGCCATCAGTTCATCAATTGCCAGGGCGAAAACCTGCAGTGTCTACCCTGGCTGCTGCGACCTAGATTTCAGTTGGCTGTGGGAGGCTGCAGACAACCTATAGTTCCCGAAGCGGTTTTCCAGGACTTCCCAGATATCCTTGGGCGCCGCCACAGTCTGAACCAAATAAATAATTGAATAAATAAATAAATAAATAAATAAATAAATAAATAAATAAATAAATAAATAAATAAATAAATAAATAAATAAATAAATAAATAAATAAATAAATAAATAAATAAATAAATAAATAAATAAATAAATAAATAAATAAATAAATAAATAAATAAATAAATAAATAAATAAATAAATAAATAAATAAATAAATAAATAAATAAATAAATAAATAAATAAATAAATAAATAAATAAATAAATAAATAAATAAATAAATAAATAAATAAATAAATAAATAAATAAATAAATAAATAAATAAATAAATAAATAAATAAACAAATAAAGAAATAAATAAATAAATAAATAAATAAATAAATAAATAAATAAATAAATAAATAAATAAATAAATAAATAAATAAATAAATAAATAAATAAATAAATAAATAAATAAATAAATAAATAAATAAATAAATAAATAAATAAATAAATAAATAAATAAATAAATAAATAAATAAATAAATAAATAAATAAATAAATAAATAATAAATAAATAAATAATTAAATAAATACATAAATAAATAAGTAAATAAATAAATATATAAATAAGTAAATAAGCAAATAAATAAATACATAAATAAATGAATGAATGAATGAATAAATAAATATATAAATACATAAATAAATAAATAAATAAATAAATAAGTAAATAAGTAAATAAATAAATATATATATCAATAAGTAAATAAGTAAATAAATAAATAAGTAAATAAGTAAATAAATAAATAAATAGATAAATAAATAAATAAATAAAAAATAAGTAAATAAGTAAATAAATAAATAAATAAATAAATAAATAAATAAATAAATAAATAAATAAATAAATAAATAAATAAATAAATAAATAAATAAATAAATAAATAAATAAATAAATAAATAAATAAATAAATAAATAAATAAATAAATAAATAAATAAATAAATAAATAAATAAATAAATAAATAAATAAATAAATAAATAAGTGAATGAATGAATGAATGAATGAATAAATAAATAAATAAATAAATAAATAAATAAATAAATAAATAAATAAATAAATAAATAAATAAATAAATAAATAAATAAATAAATAAATAAATAAATAAATAAATAAATAAATAAATAAATAAATAAATAAATAAATAAATAAATAAATAAATAAATAAATAAATAAATAAATAAATAAATAAATAAATAAATAAATAATTAAATAAATAAATATAAATAAATAAATAAGTAAATAAGTAAATAAGTAAATAAATAACTAAATAAATAAATAAATAAATAAATAAATAAATAAATAAATAAATAAATAAATAAATAAATAAATAAATAAATAAATAAATAAATAAATAAATAAATAAATAAATAAATAAATAAATAAATAAATAAATAAATAAATAAATAAATAAATAAATAAATAAATAAATAAATAAATAAATAAATAAATAAATAAATAAATAAATAAATAAATAAATAAATAAATAAATAAATAAATAAATAAATAAATAAATAAATAAATAAATAAATAAATAAATAAATAAATAAATAAATAAATAAATAAATAAATAAATAAATAAATAAATAAATAAATAAATAAATAAATAAATAAATAAATAAATAAATAAATAAATAAATAAATAAATAAATAAATAAATAAATAAATAAATAAATAAATAAATAAATAAATAAATAAATAAATAAATAAATAAATAAATAAATAAATAAATAAATAAATAATTAAATTAATTTATTTATTTATTAATAAATAAACATGTAAATAAATAAAATCTGAGAACCCTATCCAGGTTCTTAATTTCTTATACCGGGACATGCTTTCCAAATTCCTATTAATTTAACATTTAAAAATCTACAACAACTACAATTTACAATAACAGTTTCTCGGAAAATAAAACAAAATAAAATAAATTTGAAAATAAATAAAGACAAAACATGCTACCAATTATTATCAAAACAAAACATAATAACACAATCATTAACATTTTTCCATTTGTAATTTACGTCCCTCAACGTTAAGTCATATCGGACGATGAATGGAATGAGTGAAACGATGCTCAAATGAGTCCAGGGTCCAAAGAGCTTAGAGCTACCCAACATTCGTCTTTCAGGATAAGGGATGACCCTGGAACAACCGTATTCAGGTAACTCACCCTATCCGAGATTCGAACTCGGTACCTTTTGAACGTGAGGCAAACACTCTCTCTTATTATCATCATTATTATTATCATCATTATTATTATCATCATTATTATTATCATCATTATTATTATCATCATTATTATTATCATCATTATTATT
>CM060950.1:182671440-182711440 GCA_030765055.1 Mantis religiosa
TAAAATTTTTGACATACCTTTTTGTTACATCCCTTATACACCAAAAGGAAAAGGCAATGAAATAGTCATCGAACAGTCATTCAATTAAATTATTCATTATTACAGTCAGCTAACGCTCAAATGCGTAAATAACCCGCCAACAAGCATCACTCAGATCTAGGCTCACGTTAACGCTTTGTCTATCTTTTTACGGCTTAGTAGTAATATCAAATATATATCCGCAATTCTAATGTTAGCCTACACCTCGGAGAGAATCGTAAGATCTCCACTAGATGATAGCCAATATATCATGTTTTACTTAACTTATTAGTTTCTGAGATTCTGGTACATTTTAGGTATCAAAGAGTAGAAGTTCTGATACATTTATACGACTTTTACAGGACTTACTAAAGGGGAGAAGATAGTTGCAAGTGATCCCTTTCCTTCTTCTCTTCAAAAATTTCAGGTATAGTAAATATTTTTGTATGGCACTTATCTATTCTAGAGGGCTATATCATTTTCAGAATCTACGTGTACAAACAACTTAAAATGTGTAATTTATTTGCTGAATTACATCTCATGTTGTGTGGTGTTATTTATTATTTATATACAATTCTGCAACATTTTTTTTTTTTTTTTTTTTTTTTTTTTTGCAAATTCCATGCACTGTATATGTGGCAGCCTGTAACTTCGATTATAAGGTTCATGTAAGACCTTTTTTAAATATCGGCAGTTACAGTATGCTTCTGCAGAAAACCTGACCTAGAGGCATTTCACCATTCGGTTCTTTTTATGGTTGTCATATCCTGATAGTAACATTTCAGTTTCAACTTACACTTCACTTAGTGATGTCTGTGACGATGTATTTATAAAAAGATAAAGCACACCATCCTGAAATTCTTGTCTTGAGATTATTGAACTTAGTTATTTGGAAAATTATTATGTGCGCAATAAAATGACATCCTTTATCTTGGGAAACGCCGTTGTATTTACCTACATGCATAGTTTATGCCTTCTATTTATTATATCCATATGTGTGGTGTGCTAATAACATACAAACTGTAATAAACGTTCCTTTTCAAAAGCTGCTGTGATTATTTATATATCTGTTATCACTAACCATATATTTTGTGAAGTAAATGCGAAAATGAGGCTTTAATCGCCGAACACCACCGTCAGGGGGCATATATATATGCTGGACTCGAAGTCTGGACCCCCAGCGGCCTACTGCGGTAGGTACGGGATTGGCGATCCCGCGGTCCCGAGTCAAATCTCTCGATTGGGTGCCTCTGAGTGGTGAGAGAGCTAATACTAAACGCCCAAGCACGGTCCACATCTATGTTTGACCCTAACCTCCTTGAACACACATCTGACGGTTAACCTAGCGTGGGTTGGCGAAGTGGGAAGCGCAGGAGTGACTGCGTAACGCGTAACTCCCAGCTAATGTAGCACTGTGTATGTATCCGCTGATAAAGGTCAGTCCCGGGGTGGGGCCATTGCATGACCTTTTACACTCCTGAAGGCAGTTGGGTCCCTCTGTTTATACAATGGTAGGTGAGACCCTTAGGTGAGCAAGGTGCAGACCAAGACTCTCACCTAAGCTGAGGTGGCGGCTAGGATGTGAGCACACCATCTTAGACGTTTGCAATTTTGGAGAACATTGTCGCTATGGGAACTGATTAAATCAACAAACATGTTAAGAAAAGTGGAAAGAAAAGAGCTGAGTCTTGTGGTACTCGCTATTTGGTTATGTTTAGAACTGAGGAATGTCGAAAATTAACTACCGTGAACCCATTATTCAGAAGGGTTTATATAATGTTGCTGGAGCAGTAAAATCATGTACTCGACTCGCAATGGCACGCTTCTATTCAAAGCAGTTTCACTAACGCAAGCTGCAAACATTTTGAAAGCCAATTTGCTTGTGAGCTACCCAGTGCGCGTGGAATTGCATAGGACTCTGAACTCCTCGCGTAGTGTTGTAAACACCAGCGCATTGGACGGTATGTGCAATGAGGAGATTCAGGAAAATTTGGCGGAACAAGATGTGACAAATGTATATCGAGTACACCGCAAAGAACAAGGTGAACTAGTGCCTACTCGTACCCTATTTCATACTTTTGAACTGGTAGATCTCCTGCAAAGGATTAAGGCAGAACATGAAGATACTGAAGCGAGGCACTATATATCCTATTCATTGAGGTGTTATAAATGCCAGCGCTTTGGCCACAGGAGTGATTCTTGTAATAGAGTTGCTACTTGCGTTGACTATGGCGAAGTCAAGCATGATGATGCCTGTACTTCACCTGCAAAATGTGTTAACTGCAGTGGTAACCATTCATGGAACTCCAGAGAATGTTCCCGTTTTATGGAGGAAAAGGCGATCCAAGTGTTCCAGGCAAGAGCGAAGGTGTACTTTCTGGAAGCTGGTACTTAGACGTGAAATCGCAACACAAACTAGCGACATAAACGGGGCAGTAATATCCGAAAGAACAATTAAACTAAGATCACAGCCAAAGCAGCAGACACAATCACGAACAACAGTGAGCACCTCAGTTAAGTCAGCTGGCGAATCATCGACGTTCAGCAATAGGAGCCAATTGCTTATAACATACCAAGAACAGGAAATAAGGTCTAAGGTCCAATATGATAGTACTGCATTTTTTAAATAAAACACAAAATCTGCTTCCAAAACGACAGAGGGCAAAAGGAGCCCCCGACCATCACTTCGAGATCATCTTCGAAGGAGTCATCTGGAGAGGATCAGACCAACGACATTCATTTTCGTCGGTCGAAGTTTCCAATGGGTTCGAGCCTCTCGAACCAAAAGTTTGATAACGGAAAGAGTCCTCCTTCATAGAGGACATGGAGCAAAAAGATCCTGACCTTGTTGCCAGAATAGCAGGGGGGAAGGCATGATAAACCTGCTGTAAATGTTAACCCAACTCCGAGAAAAGGGAACAAATTGATTTGAACACCCACAACTGGGCAAGTAATTTGTTTTGTCATTCAGCGTTAATATTGAAAATGACTTTTGTTCCTTTTGCTGTTTTGTTAAATGCTATTTATAGCTTTTTAGTCCGTTTTTTCTAATTTTTCTTGTGTATTTTATTACCTTTTTGATTTGATATTTTAATCTTTAGATCGGTTAATCTCTGGCTATTGGCATGATATAGTTTTTTGAAAAGATGGTGATGACAGAACAGTTGAGCGCCCTTATATATAAATCATCATCATCACGCCAACCTCGGTAGCGTAGATGGTAGCGTGTCTGCCTGACGTTCAAGAGGTCCCGAGTTCGAATCACGGTCGGGGTGAGCTAACTGGATAAGGTTATTTCCGGGGTTTTCCCTTGTCCTGATAGACGAATGTCGGGTAACTATAAGCTCCATGGACCCCGGACTCATTTGAGCATCATTTCAGCTATTTAATTCATCGTCCGATATGACTAGACGTTGGAGGACGTAAATTACAAAAATAAAAAATCGAAGCCTGGACTCCTCTTTAGAGTCCAGGTCTCAAATTAACTTCGCGACATCCGCTTCCAACGAATTAATGACATGATCGAGTCTCGTGGTTTCACTTTTTATACCTAACGTGGTGAATTCTGCTCCAACTTGAAGGAACCATACCTTTCTGTTTTTCATCCAGATCGGCGGAATCGTCACTGTAATCTGTGCGAGTTCCGCTTCGTTTCCTGCAGAAGTTGCCGCAGGATTAGTGTCGTTACCGGTGCAATTCATATTTTCGCTTTATTAACCAAAAATGTTTTTCGTGTTGCTGAATATCACGTCGGAGCCACCAGCATTGATTAACATGGTTAATTGTAGAGATCCATAAAGCTATTTTTTGGAATATTAGGAACAACGTTTACTTATCAAAAGAAATAATAAATTACATGAGACAAAGACAAGAAAAGAAGAAGATTTACTAATGCAAATTGAAACATCCAAGGAGTTTTTAATTTCACATAGTCCACAGGAATATTGAGTTCGTTCACTAGGGCACGCCACACATACACCCACGCACAAACACACAAACAGATATATTGTAACACCTATATTCTCAAGGGAAGGGTTGGATACATCACGGACCGGTTCAGAACAGAGGAAGGTCATTCGCAGAAACATAAGTAAGGTTGCAAGAGTAATTAACTCAATTTAAGAATAATGAAGAATAACAAGTTCTATACTTGCTCCAAGCATGCTTGCATTAAAAGAATTATTATGTTAGTATGGTAATTAATTTGCTTCAGGTCTAGCGTAGTAGGGCGATATGATGTCAAATGGTGTTGCTTCCAGAGGGAAATCGTATTCAGATTTGGGCGAGGAGTGTCCGGTCCGAACATTTTGCATCCTATCACTAAGTTTTTCTCACTCTTCGTATTGCATTACACGAGGTTTTTATAGCTCATTGTCTAGTCAGCAGATGTGTATTCTGTTCGGTTTGTACTGGCGACCGACATAACATGGTTCGTCAGGAGAAATTACCTCAGCGTTTCGTGAATTGTTACACCATATGCAATTACATTATAGTTTCTCAATAATTTTACGAGACTATCGGCTTGCTGCGCTACACGTGCCCCAGAAAAATAATACGTATGCTTCCACTGTCTGCCCACCATATTTTGGACCATAAAAAAGCAACCAAGCAAATGCAAAGAATACATAAGACCACAATTGTATAATATAGAATATGAAAATTATTGAAAAGTGAGTCACAGGTAAGTAAAAATAGTAGTATGGTGGGCACAAACACGTAAGATTTAGAAATGCATCAGTAGGCTGCGAAGTGAGATCCATTGCGAGAGAAGCAGCCTACATTATTTGGTCAAGTATTCACCAACTTTTCGTGCGTATTGAAAGTGACTTCGATCGTGTCGGCACAGGACGTACGCCCAGTAATGCGAACTTAGGAGCCAAAAGTCGATGAGTTTGCACTTGCAGGAAACATTTGTAATTTCATTCGCTTAATCACAAAGCGTAGAAATTTGCCTGGAAATGGTTACTCTCTTTCAAAACATTCGTTCAAGTGCTATCATCCCAGCTTGTTTGTGTTTTCCTCCAAGAAGAGAAAAACGCCAAGTACTGTTTGCCCAGGTCAAGAAGGCAAGCTAGAGGAATGTGAAACGTAATCACTTTTGCAGTCCGCAGGGTGAATATGCTCCCCTTACAGTATGACAAGGATGGAAGACTCGTTTAAAATACACAAGCGTTGTCACATAACTCGTCCATACATAATATCTATCGCTGCATTTACTGCAACATTACATTGTTACATTAGATATGGCAGCATGGGTAATTCATATGAACTCTCATACACTCATTTCCTAATAAACAGATGTACTACCGAGCAGATAAACAGTTCAAGCTCCTCTGCCCTTCATTGCCCTCCAGCTTTCTTGTTGTGGGCATACATCAAAGTCCATGAATGTGCAGCAACAATGTTCGGATACACGCAGCGCAGGATTTTGCATATGCCACGGTTGGTCAGATTTATAGCACTCCCATACTCCACAACGGAATGCTCATTACATACATGAAAAGACCATACCTATGACTCAGTAATTAAACAAAAATATACACTGGAACGTCCTGACATTTCAAAAGAAAATCAATTTTTCACACGCCAACGTTCTGTGCAATGATTCGAAGTTTGCTTGCTTGCATGATATTGAAAGGTTTCTTATACATACACATATTTACAGCAAACATCAGAAAAAGTTAGAATTATATCAAACTAAAATAGGAATAGAACACACAGGGTTATATGCATGTACATTACAATATAAAGTGACCGTTTGGCTCTCACCAAGGCGGCCCGGGTTCGATCCCAGGCGACCGCAAAGTGAGATTTGTAGTGTACAACACGGCGCTGGGGTGGGTTTTGCCCGGGACCTCCGGTTTCCCCCGCCATCTCATTCCACCGGTGCTCCATCTTCACCTCATGTATCATCAGTGTCACCGCCTGTGGTGCCGTATATAGTAAAAGTGGGCGTTAAACACTACACATAATTCACACATCGCAACAGTTTGCAGGTAAAATTTTACCAATCCACTGAGTAAATAGATCCAGGATATGGACTATTGATCCTATTGGGAATCAAAAAATATACTTAACGGTGGTCGTTGCCAGAGCATCATGTATAACAATGTTACCGTTTCAAGAATATAGTAAATTCAGCAGCACAAAATTCTACAATTTTTTCTTGAAAGGTGTAGCAGCAATATGTACCATAAAAAGTGGCATTCAGCAAAATCCAATTAACTACTGTGTAATTATCACACATACCTTGCTGAAGATTTTTTTTGCAAACATGTTGGTGAAAGTTACGTATACAACAATTCACAGCAGATCTTCATAAAGGAAAGAAAATTATAAGCCAGTGCCGATATTAATACACAGGTGCGTATCCTCAATGCACTAAATTTGAGCAGGCTTTTATTGCAAAGCTGACAACTGACAGAGAGGCTCCTAATATAATACTAACAATTGACATTTATGTGGAACAGCATTCAATATCTGTTTGATCAAAAGTGTTCAGTAAAATTCCATATGTTCAGGAAATCAAATCTAAAAAAGTTATCTCTCTTTACTTTTACAAATTAATTATGAAAATTACGCGAAATCTATCCCACAGAGGAATAAAATATGTGTTAAAAATTTGATAAAGCAGTCTAAAGAAAACCCAACGCCTAAAAGAAGAAAAAAGAGAAATAAAACCTGGGAAAATAGAAATTCTAAAGCAATATTTCGTTGAGATTCTTTCGTTGCTTATGCTCATCTTATTTTTAAGTTTTATAATAAGTATATAAGGAAGTGTAATGCTAAGCCTGCTTAATGCAATAAAGTAATTCATACCCAAAAGTTCGAAACCAAAAGTAATGAAGTAGATGGCCTTCTTCAACTACTTCACGTAATGAGTACACTCATACAGTTAGACTTTTCTATGAAGATATTACTTATTCAGTGTTTAAAATGGATAGATCGTGCTTACTAACTTGCCTGTTCAAAACTAACCAAGGAACTCCAACAGGTGAGAACCAAAATAAATATACTCAACATATTAAGTAAACCTAAATTCATTTTCTCTGCTGCAAAACATATCATTGTTCACTAACCCGTGTGTGCTTGCACATCTATTGGATCCAACAATTTTATTACAACACTGGTAAGTTAGTTCTTAAGGCCTTTCCAGTATACCTGAAGGTGTACAAACATGTATTAAAACACAGTTTAACCTGAAGAGTTGAATCGTAAAAGATGTTGTCTTAGTAATTATCCCAGTAAAATTACCTCAGTAACCTGGGAGTGATTGATTGATTGATTAGTGCTGTTTTAGGGCCCGTCGACAACGCGGTCATTTGGGCCCGTCCTGGGAGTGTTCCAAACTTATTGCTAATATGGCAACTAAATCTGGAAAAATAACCGAACTGTGTAGTTGATCTAAAGAACAGCTTCCGTGTCTTAAACTACATTAAATAACTAAGTAGTGGTAGTAGTTTTTGTAGTAGTAGTAGTAGTAGTAGTAGTAGTAGTAGTAGTAGTAGTAGTAGTAGTAGTAGTAGTAGTAGTAGTAGTAGTAGTAGTAGTAGTAGTAGTAGCAGCAGTAGTAGTAGTGCGGTTTTTGGGCGCATAACTGCTGGGGTGATTAGCACTCTAACAACACTAAAAAAGTTAAAAGTAGAATTAAAGACATGAAGCATGTTGGCGAAATGGCGAAATTTCTGAACTCAACAATAATTAAAGTAATCAAGCGACTAATACACATGACACATTGTCAGTGGAAGAGCTGCATAAAGTTTATAGCAAATTATGGGCCCAGGAATAAATAAGTTAAATAAAAGTTACATATCGTAAACTTACGGAACAGGAGTTAGGGAGCTTTTGATCTAACGATAAAGCCTTGCATTTATCCTGTAATCTGCAAAAAAATAAATATGCTCAACTTTAAAACAAGAGAGTTAGAATAACCATCATCTATGCAGTTTAACGTCAGAAGTGAACATTCTTTAATGCTGAACGGTTGCTCAAAATGGTTGATAAGAAAATTCACTGATGAAGTGAGTTAAACTTTCCCATTTCGCATAAGGATACAACCAACCGTAGGTGCCGGCATGCAACATGGGAACATACCTAAAGAAAACAAACAAACAAAATGGGCAAATGGAACAGACCCGTGGCAGCGACATGAAAAATAAATTACTACATGATCTTGTGTACGGCCAAGGGTAGGGAGGCCTTGTGCGGCCGGTACATCTTCATCGCACGGTACGAGTTCTATAAGTAATCCAGAAAACCTCTGCAAGTAAGAAAAGCATTATCTAATGAAGTACAGATTCATTAAAAACACAAAAGCATAGGAGTTTGTTTTTATTTTTATCACGGAAATACTTTGCAGCCTATGAATGCCCAAGCGCTGAACCGTCTGAGGATCTGAGATGCCTATCTGCAACAGGTGAAGGGCGAAGCCGAGGATCTCCAGATATGTGCTATGGGCGCGCCTAAGCCTTTAGCTTGGCTATTGTCGGTCTGCTTCTCCGGAACCTCGCAGGGCCCTTTACTTTCCGTGTATTACTTATCGTCTGCTTAGTATGAAAATCTACTGGTGAGAGTTTCCTTACATCTAAAACGGACCATGAAAACAATGGACCAATTTGGTGTATTTCCTCTCTTACGAACTGGTGTATACAACTTCACGAGCTAGACAATTTGAAATGAAACAGTGCGTCTTTGACGCTCATGATGCTGCTTTTGCTTTACCTGCTGTTTGGTAGTGTTATCAACGGCTAACTGACAAGCCTGTTGAACATGTTGTACAGTCTGCTTAATAAATAACTTACATGATGTGGCCTTCAGTTGACCTTACACAGGTAATGCTGGCTAGCGGCCATACATAAAAAGGAAGGGAGTTTCTGTCGTTAACTCCTGACGGCAGGAATTATACCGAAAATCACCTGCGTAAAGCATTATTCCAATCACTCTGACTTTGTTTAGGTATAGTGGGACAGCATGTTAATATGGTTTGTTTCGCCACCTCCACGAGGTCGTTGCATGCTAGGTTGCAGCCATGTGTAAACATGGTTTTGACCCCCATGAGCGTCAATAACTCTTTTGTAACACCATTTTATGAAGACAGAGCCTCTATCAGACACAAGTCGAGGTGGTGCCTCGTGACAACAAATTACGATTTCTAAAATAAATTTACCCGAGTGCTCAACGGTCCCTCGAGGAAGGGTCCTGCTTCTACATAACAGAACGATTGCAGATAATAGTGCAGTCATATTCTGGAAGTTTCAAAGTCCATCTGACAAACCGACCAGTGACATATTTCAGGTTTCTCAAATACAGGGCTTGGTGATCACTATTTCAACAGGGTAGCCATAGACATATGGGCAAATAAGATACTAAAATGGGTTTGTGCATAAACAAAAGCTACGAGTTCCATTTCAGACACACAATATATTTTTTCTTGTTTTCATAGCGTGCAGTTAGAGAATGCCACACGATGGAACTGATCTCCTACTTCCTGCAACAAACATGTTTCTTAGCCTGAACACGATGCATCTATGCGCAATCTAGTCGGGGTTGCAAGTGTATAATGTACCAAATCTGTTGGTGAACTTAGGGCATTTTTAGTGCTTAAAACGCTGTTTGATGTTCCATCTTCCAAACAAATTCACAAACCTGCTTCATGAGGACGTATAGTGGTTCTGCTATAGATGCAAAATTAGAGGTAAATATACGATACAGCTCCAGAGATCTAAAACTCTTCTTAGATCTCGCAAACTTCTAGGAACTGGCAATAAATTTATTGCTCACAGATTGTCTTGGTCAGGTTCCATACCTTCTTCAGACACTTGGAAAGCTAATAATTTTATCTTAGACATCGTAAAATATATTTCCCTGGTTTAAGTTTAAGATTATGGGTACAGAATATACGTCGACACTCGGACGCACAGTGATGTCAGAAAGTGATGAGATATGTAATTGAACTATCACACCTATTTAACCTATGGCATGTGCCATGAATGACGTCACAGGCCCGACCATACCAGACACCAGGATAGGTTCTGGACCACTATAGGCACCGCCACAAACTGGATTACAATTTTGTCTGATTATCACACCTCTTTGTACTTACAGATGCCGCCCGCCCAATTTATTACAGAAGGTGTGGTTATAATAAATGTAGCAGTCTCATTGTAGTCCTCATGGTACACTGTCTGAAAACAGAACTCAACGTATGGATTAGTTTAATCTATGTTATTGGTTATATGTATTATCCATACATCGCAAGAATAGTCTTATGGGTGTTAGGGTTTGTGCTGTAAACTGAATTAAGGTTTAGTTACTAGAGTAGGTACACGATTGCTTTAGGAGTTAAAATAATAAATTAGGTGCCTTTAAAATATTACAACATGGTAATGAAGGGAAGTGTTTTTTAAAAAAAATCTGCAACTACATACAGTTGAGATAAGTAGTAGGTGTGGTTATATTTACTTAAAGGTGAGTTGAGGGAAGCATATCTGAGTTCTATGACTTAAAAATTGAGGTAAAACCTGATTTCAAATAATATTCCATGCCTTTCTTTTATTATTTCTCTTTCAGTCATTTAACCTGTTAATGATTTATCATTGTTAACAGAATTATTTATAAGATCTTAGGAATTGTAGTTATCTCTATTCAGCTATACTACTATGATCATTCTTTACTATGAGCTAATGAAGGGTGTCCATCCCTTCATAGCAGAAAATTTTTGATTTACGCTAAGTAGCAATTATTCACATGCCATTTATAGTTGCTTATAGGGAAACCGCAGGCGTGAAAATCCCGTTTATAACGCAAGAGATCTGACTATATAAAATTTCCGTAAGGGGCCTAAAACACCTTTGGGTCTCGCAATCACCTAAAGACGGAGCCTCTCTCATTCACACACTATAACACTAGACTATAAAACTTACAAACTTATACCTTCGAAACTTGAAATTTGAGGATACCATGGTATATGCATACACATTCTTTAACATTGGCTCCGAACATCTTGCGATGGATTCGGGACGGAACACCTTAACACTGGAACCTAGGGCAGCTTAGAAAGAGCCTCTAAGAACTCCTCGCTGTTGTTCTCGAGCTGAAAGGTTTTTAAAGATAAACATTTATTGTAAGAAATCCTAAGGAATTGGTTGCATTGACCATAACTTATAACTTTTAAGCCCAGATAATATAAGGTCACATTGGACTGATTTGTACTTAAAAACGCGGTGTACCTCTGGTGTATTTTTAACTAAAGGGGAAGATTAAAGGGTGGGCGCAACAGTCATGCTTTGCAGATGAGTGTTGCGCATGTAGGTTGGCAGCGTGGCCAAGGGCTGAAGAGTTTAGCGGCTGAGAAATGGTGACCACCAGGACATCATGTGGATTAGGGTCTCCTGTGTGTTCTAGGGATGGCTGCTTATTATTCTGCGCCAAAGAATAATTAGGTAACATAACTTAACAGATTGGTAACCTACTGCAGCAAAAAAGATTAGGACTAGGACAGCCATAATAATCGTAAGAGCATCGTGGAATTCTGGAGATGCTGGACCGAAACGAGAACCCTTTGTTTATCTTCCAATAACAGATAGTAAAATGTCAAATATATTTATCAGATATTGTTACATGTGTCGACGGTAGCTCTAAAAAGGAGGTAACCTTTGGAATTGGAGATCTGCAAACAGAGTTGTGATGTGTGGGAAAGCAAAAGTGGTGCAGCATTGTCTCACGGAGAGGTATTCTTCCATGTAAAATGTTCCTCTGTGGAAAGAACAAAAGCCTGGTCACACTCAAGGTCAAAATGGTAACATCCGAAGAAACTGTGTGAGAAAATAAGTGAAATTGTGTTTGAATCAATGAATTCTGGCAATTTTCGAAAATATTTGCAAAATCACCTAACGTAAGGAAAATTAAGGTTACCATGACCAGCTTATGGTACTGTCAGTGACCTTTCCACCGTGATCCCGGGATGGCGTGTGAGATCGACGATATCCTAACGCTGATCACATGAGCCCTTCATCTATTCGAGCAATACGGGGAAGAAGATCCTCGTTTGGAGCTGTTAAGACAGTTTCAGGACGCTGTGCCGCTGTGGTGGATAACTTAGTATAGTTTCCCGAGCAGCGGCTTCGAGGAACGATACCTAATTCAACAGGTATTTCCGGTTCTGCCTGGCTGGGCATGCGAGTTATTGATGTGTGTTACTATGCGGCGTTAATAATTAATTGAAATCGTTATCATAACCCCCAAAATTTCACTATGCTTTTTCCAAACATTTACATATACATTCAGTGGTGTCACCAAGCGATATCTGCCGCCCCCGTCCAGCAGATGGATGTGGAGGAAAAGAAGCGTGTTTATTTGTTAATCATAACACTACTTAGTTATTAATCCGTTTAGTATAGTTTTGGTTCGCGTGGCCTAACTGAGATAAAAGTGGTGATCGGTGGGGAAGGAAATTTTCCTAGGGGTCTTAGGCAAGCTTTTTACGCCTGCTGGCTTTCTGCGTAAGAACAGAGGAAAATAAGATACAGGAATTTAGTGTCTTTCAAACGGAAATGACAATTTGGCATTTTAGAAATTTAATTGTTAGTTGAATTTGTATTAATATGGCAAGGAAGCAATATTCATAAGAAGATTTATGCGAGAATGTAGTCTACCTAGAGGGGATTTATTTTATTCAGATATTAAATAGAAGAAATAGGTACTGCGCTGCTGCACTAAATAACTTAGTTTGTGGAAGCTGCCTCTCTATGCGGTGATAATTTATTTAAACGAAAATATATAAAGACGATTTAACCATAATTATCTATTAATATCAAATAAATTCACACATAGAAAGAAACAGAAACGTCTTACCGAGGAAAGTTATGGAATAAATACGGAAAGATTATTATTATTTTAATTAAAAGAAGCTTAGACAGATATTGTAAATAATAATGTCCAAAGAGTCGTCACCATACAATTGCACGTCCTGTATGAATGGATAAAGTAATGTGTGATTTGTAAATCACCTTACGTTTCAAAGCATTAGCGTGGTTTCCAAACGAACAGATGTGTGGTGGTTGTTCATGCGAACGCAGACGTGATGTCAGCCGAAGCTTCCTATTTCGCTCCCAGATAATGCCAGGGAAGCAAAGCCGTTGGCTGTGAACGCTTTTAGCAAGCCAGGATTCAATCTTGCTATCGCTATGTAATGAGATGTACCTTTTGTGAGTAAAGATGTATGTATACACAATTTACACATGAGTTTCGCAGTTTGTGTATTTGAAAAGATAAATGTAGTGAATTAACACATGTGTAAGACTATCTTCTACGAATTAGTGGGCGGATGATATTTTATGTATTGTGTAATGAGACAAAACTTTATTCGGAAAGGTTGCCAAAGAATAAATGAAGATATGAATCATTTGGAAGAAAATATGAATTAGCAATTAACAGTGTTCTGTGAAAGGTGGGTATTAGAGAAACAGTGAGAATGACTAATAATCGGATCGTGAGCTTTAAGAGAAATTAAGCAGCTTTTTACTACTTCGATGAGGACAAAGGACGGATCAGCATGTCAGTACAATAGGAATCATTATATTTGTAAATTCAGACAAGTAAATTAGCGTCAGGGAAAAATTGAATGGATTTTTATGGGAAAGAGTGATTATTTGCAGGCACCCCGTGTATTGTGAGGACAGGGAACAAAAGAATATATTTACTTAAGTATGAGTTTTAGTTTAGTTGTCTTTGCTTGATGTAATTTAAGATTTGGATAAGCACGTGAATTTGAAACGTTGACGACCAAAACGTGATTTAATGAAATGCCATTTTGTGGCAAATAAAATTCAGTAAATAAAAATAATTTAGACCAGCATAATGTGCAGCAAGTAAAGAATTACGAATGGTAAATGTCAATTTTGAAAAAAGAAGTGGGTGTTGAAGCTAAGAATATTTATGGCTATGGGCTTGTCAGCTTTTGTATGTTTCTTATATATTTCAAATTTATAAGTAAAGTTTCTTAGGATATAGGATGCAAAGCTTATAGGAGGAAGTCAAGAAATAATTGGTTTTAACAGAATGTGTTGTAAAGTATGTCGTTTACCAAGAAATGTACAATGTTTGCAAAATATAGTGGTTTCATTTATCTGTTTAGGCTTAAGTAAACTTGGTTATGTCTGTACAAAGGAATGTGGGATCTCCAATAACCGTCGCGGTTTTATCTGTATGGTTGAAAATAATTTTTTTGTAAAATGAGGTTGACTGTAGTGATGAACAGATAGCGTTTCAATAACTTTAAGATTGATGGTTCTCGTTTTAACGTTTATTCCAATGATGACAGTTTCATCATTAATAGTTGTAAAAGCAGTGCTATTTACGATAAGGTTTAGAACTCACGATTGAAAATACTTGAGGGAAACTTATAGATGTTCTAATGTTGTCTTTGGGACTAATTATTACTGCTTTCTCTCTTTTTTCTGTAATTGCGCGTGGTTTTCATGACATAATTTGTAACATATTTACGATTGGTTGTTAATATAGATTTATCATATACTGATAACCGGACATAAGCTTTAACTTAACGTTAATTTGAAACTGAAGTTATTGTTCTACGAAATAGTAGCGTATGAAAAATACTGGTCCAACATAGTTTTTCTATTTGTATGAATTACAGATATTTTTGTCCTCAATGTAGGTAATATACAGAAATTATTTGAGGAAATGAAAAATTTCCAACTGTGTTTCCAAATATACACATAATGATACCTATATCTTCCATATATTGCATATTCCACACTTATCATACCTTATCATACTCTTCACTTTTCATATATATGTCAACGCATTCTTTCAACACATACAATCTTGGATAAATTGGATTTATAGTTACAAATTACAGTTTGATTACTTACAAAAGGAAGATAAAGTCACACTGCAAAAAGTACAAGGAAATGCGCACATTTTAAACTTAAATATCTTAGTTATTAAACAATTTTATAATTACAGTGGTTCATACACTTATAGATTATGAAATACATTTACCAAATAATCTGTGTATTTTTGATACCACTCTGCATGACATTAGGTGCTACTATACCATGATACATTTACTTTTTACTAAAAGCATTATATTGTTTTCCAGGAGTTAGGTGGAAGGGCAACAAGGGATAACTGTGACATACCCAAATGTTCTGAGGTGGTGTTTATAGCTGTTAAGCCAGCCGTAGTTCCAGCAGTATTAGCTCAAGTGAAGCCGTTTATCACCCCAAATCATCTGGTAATTTCAATTGCCATGGGTGTTTCCACAGCACAAATTGAAAAGGTACATACAATTTGCATGCTTATATGAAGTGATTACCAGTCCATTTAAAATATGGAAACTCTGTGCAGTATTGCAGAAAACGCAATTAAAATGTTACATTTGCAACAACAACAAAAAATGGTGCACGACAAGTGAATGTTTCTGAAGCTTTAACATATATTCAGCAATTTTATAAAATACTTTCCATTTATTTTATGATGCTTGAAGTAGGGCGCTGATGCCCATGTAGTATTTACACGTCATCATCACATGTATAAAGTACGTTTTACCAGGTGAGTCAGCCGCGCCTTATCGTTTGCAAGGTAGAGCACCCATCAGACGGTATATGCGCCTTAGTACAGTTTTGCGTTTACTTAACTATGTTGCTTGATGTTCTTAGAAAGAAGAATGCGCAAAACTCAGAGGAATAGCAATTTAAGGGACAAAACGTACTGCTCGCTAAAGTACACCTCAAACACATACGACTACTTTACTGAGAGCAAATTCCGGTTACCAGGCACTTTTACAAATCTTTCATTAATAATTCAGTAAGCGCCTCGGAAAAAATGGACCTATCATATGAGCACACTAAAAACGTCAGCTAAAAAGAAAATGGCGGATTCTTGTACTTAGAGCAGCGGTTTGCTGCCAAAAATTAGGAAAAAATTAGAGACATGCCTCATAAATCATGGATGCGTATAGTCAAAACGGACGTATTATTAGACAACGGTTTATTTTAATTTTTGCTGAAACTACGTCTCGTGCAACTCAACTTGCATAAGAGCTTTTGCCATTTATGTAATAATATTAAAACACACAATAAATGATTAAACGTGTGTTAAAAGGCTAAATCAAGCATGCAAGCCCGCGAGGTGGCAAAGATATAGCGCGAGGCATACAAGTCGTACTACTCAACCGAGACCGTGCTGTCAGATAAGTCTCGAAATAGCTTCATGTGATTATGATTTCTGCCATGATCTGACACCGAATGACAAAGGCTCGAATCTAAGTATAGTCATTACTTTTATACGTTCATCAAAACTTAGAAATCGAATTCGCAATAATTTAATTATAAAGATCCTGAGGGCGTGCATTACCCAAGAAAGGCATCAGTATGATCACTTGCTTCGTTAGAGGAGTCGTGTTCCACGTATAGAAAAAGGTTCATTCCAGCGCCACCAAACATGCCAGTTTGAAACGACATTCTTAATGGCACAGTAATTCTATGTGCGCAAAATTGTGTTTAACTTCTTCGTTAAAATTTGTTAATTTCCTTGATTTCTGTGTTCAAATGTGTATAAATAATCCTTATTTCAATTGCACCTACCTATAGGTGTTTTTAAACAGCTACCTACTTGGAGTTCACCAATAACGATACAGAAAGCTACCATAAAATATAAAAACGATTAAAAATAAAAATAATAACAATTTTCAGAATAATACTTGTAAATTGTGAGTATTACGTGGTAAAAAATGGTTATAGCTAGGCAGGGGACTCGAACCACCTTCACATCACAGACATGACATCGGAGTTTTGCGCTGATTTTAATTGAGCTATTTTGTAACGTATGAAACAGCCATCCCGTTTAACATAGGTATAGTATTCACTGGTTCCAGTGAACATTTGCATACGTGCAAACATGTGCTGTCTAATTACGCATATATTAAAGGCAATGCAATAACATCTATATTGATACTAATTTCCACTGAGTGTTTAACATGCATGTTAAATACGCGGGTAGAACCTCCTAAGGGGTCTATGTTTTCATGTTGGAGTATAAAGTAAGGATTGCATAAAACTTGAGAATAAGGGGCAGCTGACTCACCTGGTATAACTGACAACCAATATGCTTTATGTATTAATGTAGTGTATGTCATATGCAAATGGTTAAGTCTCATAGATTATAAATGATCAATATATACATAAAAAGGGCTCGTTAGCTTGCAGACGTTTATTAAACAAACTATTTAATGCGGTAAAGCCACATAAAGCCATCAGGAGAAAAGTTCAAACCACAAGATATTGGAAAACGAGTTGTTGTGCAGTCTGTTAAAGGGTATAGAATACTGTTTTCAGGGTGAAGTAAAATTACTAAGGTCTTAAAAATGTTAGGGGGCAAAGTTCTATTTCAAATTGAAGGATGTGCAAAGTTGTGAAGTTTTGTGCCAAGTAAACAGAAGTAATTTTTTTGAATTGAACTTATTTTCACATTGGCAAACGCGAAGCTATTGTGGAGGGGAGCAGACAAGCCGGGCAACTCAACTGTCATCGTGGGTCTGTCAATAGAAGCAATCGCGGGGTTTTAGGAATCTCTTCGCCTTTTTTTCTGCCTGGAGGAGAGAAGAAGAAGAACAGTCTTCCTGGCGGCCAGAGACAGACGTCACAAAGCTGTTATTACGCAAAAGGGCATTTGAGTCTGAAGGTCGAGAGCTTTCCATTCCAGAAGCTTCTTCCGCGGGAGTACAAAAGGGCCGTTGCGAACCCTAGAAGTACTAGTGTGTTTGTGTGTTTCAAGCTTTGAACTGAGTCCAGAAATGTGCTTTCTGGTGAGGAATCGGTGGTCAGTGCAACAGGCAGCAAAGCTACTTAAAAGCAAGAAATGCAACTTTTGTGTTCAGAATCGGCATGTAGCTCCGTGTAAGATCTAAACTTACGGTGTACTAAAGAAACCACTAGAAACACGAGTTGGTGCGAGGAATAAGCACATTAAGAAATATTAAACATACATGTGTTTTGCATATGTGTCAAAGAGGTTGTTAGCAATGGGCTAAGAACTGGTGAAAATAAAGCACTTTGAAGTGAATTTCTATTATTGTCATTTATCCTCATTCAAGTAAACAACTATAAAAAAACAATTTTATGGCGGACTTGGCATACAATTTTGAAACAAGGAATATGAATCATTTGAGACTCAATATTCATACAGATTCCTGGGAGTTTAAAAGGCTGAAATTCTAAAATCATTGCATCTAGCAGAGATTGCAATATATAACAAATTCATAATGCAATATAGATCCCAACCACTACGCTAAACAGGAAGACAGCAGGTATGCAGTACGCAAAACAAGAAAGGGTGCGGTGTACACTACCATCACGCATTCTCCATTGCAACCATAACAATGAAATAACAAAGAGCGAAGATTGAAACTTCTTTAACCTTTTATATTTTACATGTGCTCATTGGTTATATTTCATTTTCCTTCACAATGCCAAAGGGAATACAAGTTAAAAACAGCTGAAGCATCATATATCTTGAGTTTATATGTTACAAAGTGTCCTTTTGGAGAACAGTAACCTTAAATTAGAACTGTGGTCCTTCATTCATTATGTGTATCTTTAGCGATTTGCAAGAAAATAGACGTTATTGTAAGTATTTGCAAAATGGCAAAACAGTCCTACATTGCCGGCCTCGTTAGCGTAGATGATAGTGTGTCTGCCTCAGGCTCAAAAGGTCCCGAGTTGGAATCTCGGTCAAGGTGAGCTACCTGGATAAGGTTTTTCTCCGGGGTTTTCCCTTATCCTGAAAGACAAATGTCGGGTAAATCTAAGCTCCATGGACCCCGGACTCATTTGAGCATCGTTTCATCCATTTCATTCATCGACCAATATTACTTAACGTTGGAGGACGTAAATTACAAGAAGCAGTCTTTCACTAAATTCTGTTGCACAAGAACTTTAATTAACTTCTCCCCTTTACAAATACATTTAGCCTATACAAAGATTTCACGACAACGAACATTGAACATTCGTGAAAATAAAACAACTGCTTTTATATAAAAGTAGACTGAACAGTTTTAGAATGTTCTTCAACTTCATGACAACGAACAATGAACAGTTTTAAGAATGTTCTTCACACTTCAGCACCGCTTGTCGGGACAAGCACTAAACCCCAACTGCCTCACTCAGGGCGAGGTATCCAGCTTCGACCTCCCGATAGCGACGGTGACGCAGTCAAACACTAAACAAAACACAAGCCACACCATCGCCCCTATAGGGAAGTCAGATAATTACCTGCAATAAGCCTCCGTGTCAATGGGCACAGGGCACCCCCTTATCACAATGCCGGGTCGGGAGAGCAGGAAACAGGGAACAAGTTAAAAGTAGGGGAGATGGGAACACTCATCCGGACGGCACCACGCACCTCAAACTTAAGTCGCCGCTGCTGAACTCAATTTCACATTGGAACACTGACAGGTTACGATCACAGGGAGGGAACACACACATTACAGAACTGTTGCACTAATGCAGCGACGTAAACTTGCGCAAAGCTGCAGGCGGCTCAAGGTCACAATTCACGCGCTGAGAGGCACCAGGAACCAAAGATGAGTGGAGAGCTTTGCACCCTGCGGGACCATAAGTTGCTCCGACGAGAAAAACTCCAAGAGAGCAGGTAAGGAACAGAACGTAGCAAGCCGCCAGACGCAGTAGAGCTAACGGTGACGTAGAAACAGCATGCTCCCTGGATCCAATATAGTCAGCCATTGGCATAAATTTGTGCTGGCGTCATAACTTGTGCATGGCTTAGCAGCACAGAGTGTGTGCCGCCATAACGGGAACAGTGTGTAGGTAACAGGACAAAACCAGGGAAACATGAGCGAGCTGCAAAATGAGAGCAAACAAAACAGCAAGCGGAGCCAAAATGAACAAAGGCACAGCATAGAAACGTTATAAACACTGTTCATAAACAAATTCAGAACCATATAAAACCCTATCATAAAAAATTATAACAATTACAAATAATCAGTATATATGTATATATATAAAATTATAAAAGAATAATTCATTAGTAAATTTTATTAAATGACTGTATGCAAGCAGTCTTTACATTTAAGATCAACTTTAGAATAGAATATATAATAGATCAATTAACAACAGGCTTTGACCAAAATATTATAACCATATTAATAAAACCTGCGCCCAGTTGAGGGCTACACAAAATACACAGAAGCACTTCACACACCACTGGCCAGTGAGAACACATACAACACATATGAACTAAGATAAATATACACAAACACAACATACATGTGCGCACGTAACACAAATTGTAGCTAAGAGAAACAGGGGATGCAGAGCTTAACGAAACTTAAACAAAAGATCGGGCATCGCGACAAACAAAAACACTTCGCGCCGTAGCATATACCAGTCACGCACAAGGTCAATCTGCACCGTCAACAAACTCCTACACCAAAACATAAACAAGGGATGAAAGCAAACATGAAACATTAAAACAAAGACATAACACCAAGCCAAAGCTAAATGGTGCTGAAAAATCAAAACACAGTGAAAACTAATTAAAATTTTTCAGTTGGGAAATGTGGACTCGCCTTTCTCGACCGGTGGATGGATCCTTGAGCCGAACAGCTACATTTTTATAAATCTTCACGTTCTCATAGGGGCCTACGTATCTAGGGCCTAACTTTGAAGAACAGGCCTTCTGTTTAGAACTAAGGGGATGAAACTTACACATCACTCTCTGGCCTATAGCGTATCGAGAGGACTTTTTACCTTCATCATACTGCTTTCTAAAAGGAACATTAGCCCGTTGCAAATTACGAAACGCTTGCTGCCAGTCGTTCCTGATGGTCTCTTGCAGAAAATTCCTGTGGCAACAAATACTCTGAATGCCACAAATAAGACATCGGTGCACTTGACGTGTAGGCTAACATAAGGCGAGACGGGGTCCTGGAATGTGTCCGGGGTCCTTTACAAATACATTTTAGTCTGTAAAATGATTTAACGACAACGAACATTGAACATTCGTGGAAATAAAACATTTGCTTTAATATAAAAATAGACTGAACAGTTTTAGAATGTCCTTCAACTCCATGACAACGAACAATGAACAGTTTTAGGAATGTTCTTCACACTTCAGCACCGCTTGTCGAGATTGGCCCTAAACCCAACTGCCTCGCTCAGGGCAATGTACCCATCTTCGACCTCCCGATAGAGACGGTGGCGCAGTCAAACACTAAACAAAAGACAAGCCACTACCAACGCCCCTATAGGAAAGGCAGACAATTACCTGCAATAAGCCTCTGTGCCAATCGGCACACTGTAGTTAGGCAAAATTTTCAGGACATAGCCGAATTTATGCATAAAAAATCAGAAACACCTGATACTAACTTAACACAAAAAATGTTTAACCCCGCTCTCCATCAAATGTATATTCGTAATGCCTCATTTCAGGAAAATGTCTTCACCGAATCACAGAGGTCAATAATTTGATGATCACGTCCGGGAAGTCGGTAGTTCACCTTGTTCAACAGCTCAAACTGATGTTTGTAAACAAAACTGCTAACCCGTTATTGTCTGCTAACTCCAAAATTTGGAAGATTACCACATACTAGATTAACCGTCTGAACCACAGTAAGCATGCCATAATTTGGACTCGTTTAGAGCCAAAGTATCTTTCCCTAGAATAATAGCCCTTTCTGTATGAAATACTCGACCTCAGATAATACGCTCAGCCATCACAGAAATAGCTACCTTGTGGGAGAAGAGATATGTTGTGGAAGTTCCAACAGAATTCAGGCGCCGTCTTGTGCCTAACATTTGCAATGTGTGCACCACCACATTCACTTATTCCTGAGAACTCAGAGCTAAATTGTGAGCCATAATTTCTGTAGAAGACATGCCCATATGGGCATATATTTTAATAATCGGAGATGAAATAACTGCCGATAAATTAGTGCCCATAATCACCAATACTATAAATTGTAGTATGGTATAATCTTAACATCCAAAATCGTTTTGCATAAGTGTGGTAAAAAAAGTGGATATTATTATTCTAGCGGCTGGTGAATATTAATTTGTAATTTATTTCTCATCTTACCTTTTGCAGCATCAAATGGATACAAATCAAGATTACAATTATAAAATTCATACTAAAAATGCCATATATTCCTAAATCCTGAAAATCCCATCATGTTGCCCACCATTGAATAATAATTCGGTCCCCATACACTTAACCCTAGGTTTTTGTGTATTGGAAGCCCTCTACTTCTTTTTACAGATTTTTTCATATCATCTATCCCACTCCACATTTTTCTATTAATTGTTCTTAGCCATCTCTCTTTAACTTTCCCTAAATAATTCCCTATATATCTCCTGTTTTTTCGCCTTTTACTGAAATGTTTTTTCTAATTACTACTTCACCCCCCAAATTGCCCCATTTACGTAGCCAAGCCTGCTCTCTCCATATCTTTGTTTGACTACAATTTAATATACAATGGAAATCTGCATTCTGTTCTCCACACAATGGACATTTATCTAGTTCCCTTTCTTGACCTATACCTTTCAAGTTTCTCACTCCTGTTCTCGCCCAAGCAAAACCTTCTCGCCATAACTTACTACATATATCTATATATCCTTCCCTACCCCAGGTTGTTTTTATTTCTCTATATAATCTCAGTGAGGTTTTGTCACTTGTATTGACGAAAATGTCTTGTCTGTCAATATCTTCTAATCATAGCTTAACTTCTTTCCAGAAGCCTCTATACCCATACTCTGCATTTATCCAAGAATGGCCCATAGCTATCTGCTTCAACACGTCATTCATTTTAGTGCCCAAGACCCACCCCAGTTACATCTCTTTCGAATATGAAAACATTCTTTAATAATATTGCCATCTTCCAAATTAGAGATTCTGTATAAATATTTCATTGCCCTTGAAAAGATTTTAATTTTAGTAGAATGCCTGTCTAGTTCCAATTGTGCTGCCCCATTAGCTGATGCTATCGGTAATCCCAGTATATATTTACAAAAGGATCTATTTACTCTATCAGTCTCTCTCCAAGCCTCATCTACTCCCCAAACCTCTGATTGATGTAACATTCTACTTTCTACAATTGCTGTACAAATCCTCTCCAACCATTTGACATTTATATCTGGCAGTTTATTGTAGCATGATCTTATCACCCTCGTGTCCATTTTACCTTTTGCCACAGACATCTTTTTTGTTATTTCCAGCTACCATCTGCCCCCCAGGAGCCTACTTCGGTAAGTATGGGTTTGGCGCACCCAGGGTCCCGAGCCGACAATCTCCCTCTTGTGGGCTCCTCTTCGTAGTTGAGGGAGACGGTCAATAGGCCCACCCACGTGTAGGCCGTGCGTGTAGACCCGTGTCGGTGGAAAGGTTTGTCCTGGTGGTTGAGAGATGCGTATCTGAGCTCGTAACAGTGTTCTTCTGAATTCGGGGAGGGTGCGCATTTCTGATACACTACTTTGGCTTCTGCTTCGCCTAAACGGGAGGTTAGGGACTAACCCATCCCTAATCAATCGGCCAGGATTAGGTATTGTACCGAACTCCAGGGTGAGTGGGACAGCGAGCTCGCTACATCCGTTGTGTAGCCCTGTCATCCCAGTGGGATGACCGCTTGTTGGGCTCCGTGGTGGGTGGGGAGCACTGGGGGATGAAACCTAGCCCATTTTTATGGCCAAATTTAATAATAATCACCATAACAAAAAATTATTCAACACAGGTGGAAAATAAGTAGTCGAGTCTTTTGGTCCTCGCTACTTAATTGTAACCAGAAAGGAGGAAGGCAAGAACTTTTTGACATTCAACCTTTTTATTATACAGAATGGATTGAATAAAATTGCCGGTCCAGTCAAGTCCTGTACTCGCTCCAGAAACGGCACGCTCCTTGTGGAAGCAAACTCTGTTTCCCAGGCAGCAACGATATTAAAAGCCACGTTATTGGGCAGCTACCCCGTTACAGTTGCAGTGCACAAGACACTGAATTCCTCCCGTGGGGTTATCACCACTCGTGCGTTGGACGTGATGTCGAATTAGGATATAATGGAGAACCTACAAGACCAGGGGGTCACTACTGTATACCGAGTGCGACGTAGAGAGCGAGGGGAATTGGTGCCTACCCGTACCCTGTTCCTGACCTTTGATCTGGTAGATCTCCCGCAAAGGCTTAGGGCAGAGTATGAGATCATAGAGTTTAGGCCATATATACCAAACCCACTGAGGTGCTTTAAATGTCAACGCTTCGGTCATACGAGTGATTTTTGTAGCGGTGTGCCAACATGCGTTCGGTGTGGTCTCTCTAAACACGAGGATGCCTGCACATCCCCGGCATAACGTGTCAACTGTGCTGGTGAACATCCATCCAGCCACAGAGAGTGCCCACGTTTCTTAGAGGAAAAGGAGATACAGGCGATCAGAGTAAGGGGGAAGTTATCCTTCTCGGATGCCCGTAAACTCCTACGTACTCGTCAACCCTCGGTCCCAAGATCCGGTACATACAGCTCCATAGCTGCTAAGGTGGCACCGAGGAAAGAAATCGCAACTCAGACCAGCGATTGTGAGGCTACTGTAACCGATAAGGTACTTACTGCCACACCTGCTCGGAAGCCTACCAAGACATCCAAGCCGGCTCCTCTCTCACCTCAATCGCCGAGGGAGAAGTCCGCCTCGTCATCACCTAAGCCGTCAACCTCATCGACCGTCAAGCCCGTTATAGTCTACTATGCACCGCCCAAAAGGTTTAAGACCAATTACACAAAATCAGACTTCCTCAAGGTTACAAACAAAGGGACCGACAAGAAAAAAAGTTCTAGGGTATCTAGAAGTTCCTCTTCTGAGGGGTCTTCTGGTGAAGACTCAGATCGACAACTGTCATCATCGTCGATCTCTGTGTCCAACCGGTTTGGGGTCCTCGAACCTTAGTTTTCTATAGGGAAAGGGGCCTCATCCGCCGAAGAAATGGACCAGGAAGACACGGACCACACTGCAAGTACGGCAACGAAAAAGCGCCAGGATAAAACCGACGAAAAAGAAACAGGTGTGAGCCCTACACCGAAGAAAAAGGGTAAACTGATTCGGAAACCATTAAAGTCCTCTTAATGTAGACCAACTTTACATCCTATCTCCATAGTTCCAATAGCTATCCTCCAATGGAAAATACTGGGTTTAAGAGCACATCGACCAGAACTGGAACTTTTGCTCAGTAAGCATAACCCCTTGTTGGTATGCTTACAAGAGACTAAGCTACGACCGTAAGATAAGTTTAAAATCCGACGCTACACACCACTGCGGTGTGATATTGACACAGAAGAGGGCATTCCTGCTCACGGGGGCACTATAATGTTCCTCAGGGATGACATATTTGTACATCCGTTACAGCTACAATCTGATATACAATCTGTAGCCGTAAGGATTAAGCTGCCATCAATTGAATTTTGCATTTGCAATGTGTATGTACCGCCATCAGATGACCTCTCGTTATTTGACCTTACAGATCTGGTTTCCCAACTTTCAACACCATTTCTAATAGTTGGAGACTTTAATGCCCATCACCCACTTGGGGCTCAACTCGGGCATGTTCGAGAGGCCACCTCATTGCAAAATTCTTGGAGAGCAATAACTTGGTTCTCCTGAATACCGGAGAGCCAACGTTCCTTTCAGACGCCTTTAACACTTATTCGCACATCGATTTGGCAGTGTGTTCATCCCAGTTAGCAGTTTCATTACAGTGGAATGTCATCTCTGATTTACATTCCAGCGACCACTTCCCATGTCTTCTTATTCTCTTAGCACAAGATGTGTATCCCTCACGTATCCCTAGATGGCGCTTTGATCGTGCCAACTGGAACCTGTACACCCAGTTGGCTGTCTTTGATTACAACGAGCACAATTCTGTGACTGATTTAGTCGATCATCTCGCAGAAAAAATTCTTTCCGCTGCAGAGCAGTCTATTCCACGTTCGGCTATCCAACCCGGTCAATTTCTTGTCCCATGGTGGACCAACGATTGCCGGAATGATATTCGTGCTCGTAGACTTGCTCTGAGGTTATTCCAACGACACCCTACCCTAAGTAATCAAATTGAGTACAAGAAAGCGCGTGCAAAGTCTAGGCAAATAATTAAGGATAGCAAAAAGATATCATGGATCAACTTTGTATCATCTTTTACCAGATGTACACCTTCATCTGTTGTATGGGATAGTTTACGACGCGTGGCCGGAAAATCAACCCACTTGCCAATCGCTGGTCTGCAAACACCTACAGGAGTTGTTGTTGATCCGTTTGTCGTGGCTAACACCTTCGGCTGTGCTTTCGCTCAGGTGTCTAGCTCCAGTAATTATGCTCCTGAGTTTATCTCAATTAAGACTCAGGTAGAACCTCAAGGTTTCGTGTTTAGTTCCAGAAACCTTGATGATTGTAACCGCCTCTTCACCTTGGCAGAGTTAGAGCACGCTGTTTCATCATCGCGACTGACTGCACCAGGACCGGACGGAACCACGTTCAAATGTTACAACATCTCTCACTTGAAGGTAAGGCATTCCTGCTCGAGGTCTATAACCGTGTTTGGGTTGATGCCACATTTCTGGACAAGTGGCGAGAAACCACCATTATACCTATCTTGAAAGCTGGCAAGGACCGTCACCTCCCTTCTGGCTACCGTCCTATTTCCCTCACCAGTTGCGTATGCAAGGTGATGGAACGCATGATAAATGGGCGGTTGGTATGGTGGCTGGAAACGCACAACCTACTGAATAACATCCAGTGCGGTTTTCGACGACGCCGTTCAACAGTGGATCATCTTTTGTCCATGTAGACACAAATTATGAACGGATTTCTTAAAAACTGTCAAACAGTCGGAATATGTTTTGAGCTCGAAAAGGCGTATGATACGTGTTGGCGGGCAGGGTTGCTACGTACTCTGCACACCTGGAATATACGTGGACGCCTACCACTCTTGCTTCAGGAATTCTTGAAAGACCTTCTATTCCGAGTAAGGGTTGGCTCGGTTTTTTCAAACCTTTTTGTTCATGAGAACGGTGTAATACAGGGATCGGTACTAAGTGTTACGTTGTTTGCTATTGCGATTAATTCTATCTCGAAATGTGTACCCCCAGGTGTCTCGTCATGCCTATTTGTAGACGACTTTGCCGTCTACTGTACATCTCAGCGCACTCCTTTCTTAGAGTGCCGTCTTCAGACCACCTTGGACAACCTTAAGCGTTGGAGTTTAAAAAACGGCCTCCGATTCTCCGCTGAGAAAACCATCTGTGTTAACTTCTGGCGTCAGCAGAGTCGACTACCTCCAAGGCTCCGGCTAGGCGCTGATCTACTACCTTTTGCAGATGAGACGAGGTTCCTTGGATTGATATTTGATAGAAAACTTAGTTGGTCGTCGCATATAGCACAACTGAAAGCACGATGTGACCGCTGTTTAAATATCTTGCGGGTACTAAGTGGAAAATCGTGGGGAGCGCATCCTAGAGTGTTATTGCGACTTTATCGCGCACTCATCCGTTCCAAATTAGATTATGGTAGTATCATTTATGGCTCAGCTCGACCATCTGTGCTGAAGAGATTAGACACAGTCCATAATTGTGGCATACGTATAGCAGTTGGGGCATTTCCAACGAGCCGAGTTATAAGTCTGTATGCTGAGTCTGCAGAACTCCCTCTGCAGTACAGGCGCAACATATGATTATCAAATTATGGCTGTGGACTTAATTGCATGCCCACACATCCAACGTTTACGCCGTTATTTAATTCCTTCATGGACGTGCGTTATAGGAACACTTCTATTAAACCAAAGCCACCTGGTATTCGTTTCCGGGAGCTCCTTAGACATCTTGATACTGACATACCCAAGATGTCTCCTAGCGGGAAGAGGACATACCCTCCTTGGTTGTGCAGAGCGTCCCACGTTGATCTGGGCATGACTAAATACGATAAATCTAGCATGTTTATGTCTAGTATCCGCAAATATTTTTTAGAATTTTTATCGCGATATGAGGACCATTTTGTAATTTATACTGATGGCTCCAAGAATTCAAACTGTGTTGGTTGTGCTTACGTCTGTGGAACTGAACCGTATACATTCGGATTCCACACTAGCACTTCCATTTTTACTGCAGAGCTTTATGGAATATACCGGGCCATTTTACACGTATGTCGACGAAAGTTGGGGGACTGCTTAATCCTGAGTGATTCCCTCAGGAATGAGTGATTGTTAAAGGCTTAAAAAGTGCAGGTTATTACTGTATGTCTTTTGATTCTTCTAACCATATCGATATCAAAGTTGTGCCAATTATTATACGATACATTACTCCTGAAAATGGAATTGATGCTCAAATACTGCAGTTTATTAACCTATCTGGAGAAACATCCGATATTATTTTAGGTCACGATTGTAAGACGATTGAGAAATATAAGATTTCTCAAAAGGTGATAGGATTTTTAGCAGTCAATACAAATATGAACTTTAGAGGATTCGCAAGAGAAGGAAAGAACAATGTTTACATTAAACTGCTAGATAAATTAGGCCGAAGCATAGTAGGTATTGCCTGTGCAGCCCACATAATCAAATATAGTCTTCAAATAGCTGTTGATGTAGTTCCAGTGATATTAAAATTATTCTAGGCAAGGTTTATCAGTATTTCCATCAGTTTACTGTGACAGTGGAGAGTCTCAAGTCCTTCTGTCAGTTTGTGGATACTGATTATAAAACTGTACTAGAAAACAGAAAGACACAATGGCTGTCACTTGAACCTGCACTGAACCACATCACTGAAGTATATGATATATTGAAGTCATATCTTTTGTCACAAGAAGGATATCCAAGAATATTATATAACTTCATCAATAATATGCAATTGTTCCAGTTCTTCTTGTTTTTGCAGTCACAGATGCAAATGCTCTTTCAGTACATTCAAAGATTTTAGCGTGAAGAGGCAACTGATATTGAAGTAAAAAAGGAAACTGACTTTCTGCGTATAAAGCTTTATATGCTCCAAGGAAAAATGTTCCTGAACAATGGTGTGAAACAGGAACTTCACAATCTTTGTAGCGAGAGTTTGACTTTAGAAGAGACATTCAGAAGCTATGTTAAAATTCTATACAACTCCAATTTAGTACATAAAGGAAGGGACACGTCCATCATTCATTCATTTTTCACAATGTACTGGGTTTCCCTGGAACCACCTATTATTTCGGGAGAGATAGAAGAATATGCAAGAGAAATTAAATTGATATTTGGAAGCTTGGTTATCAATAAAGAAGAACTGATGAACAGGTGCATATTAAACTGTATGTAGAGAGTGTAAAATTGTGGAGACATGCAGAGAATTATTTTCATTTTTCAACATGAAAAACATAACCCACAGTTAAGTGTAGAAATAACGTGTTTCTGCCTTACATTACCTGGATCTAATGCTCCTGCAGATCCTATCTTCTGCCCCATGAACTCACTGTGGATAGATGAAAGAAACCGACTCCAAATTTTGGATACAATTAAGTCTGTTCTTATGGTGAAGACATTTTTAAGGGTGTGACTTGTCTCAAGTTCCATGAAGTGTTACTAAAGTACAGGAAATATTTGCTTCAGATCCACTAAAATGGAAAATATCAGAGGACCGATAGCCAGCTGGTCCTGCCTTCGTCAATTACCCAGAGTCAGTAGCAACATGTAATAGGAGGAAAGATCTGTAAGTTGGCATAGAAATAAGGAAAATATTTCAGCTAATGGCACTGTACTAATTTCTCCATTAATTCATTATTTACCCTATTTTATATGTAACAAACTTTTTCGGTTTTCTGATAACATAATGTCAAAGTGTCCCGGTTTATTTCATTTAAGAATCTGAGATCCCTAGTCTCTAAATCTCTCCAACATTAGTAGATAGAAGATCCTCAGGAGTTAAATAGAGGTCACTCTGCCTGCCTGATGTTCTGAAGTTTAACTGTCTAACATTTTTGCATGTATGCAGTCAGCATCCGTAGATTCTTCTTTGTTTAAGTTGCTGTTGAATGCCTCCCTCGGAGGAATTTGTGCTTGACTGACTGTGTAACCTAGTTACAGAAGTGCACACCCCTGGGAGTCATCAACTCGATCTTCTCTGCTCCAAAATGCTTCACGGTGTCTGTATATGATGTCATATTTTCTGCTAATTTATCTAAATTCGCACTAAGGAAGCGATGGTTTTCCACAAAACAAAGTTGAATATTTACACCATACTTGGAATGTGATATATGTGATATATTCCTCAAAGCTAGTAATAAATGTTACTCTCTCGCTAGTACAACCCAACTCCTTAACTATTAAGAAGGGTCGTGTCCACTTACTTTTGAAAGGAGACAGGAATAGTTGGGCGTTTTACAGACCAGATTGCATTAGCTCAATACACTTCTTGTAAATGTGCTATAATCAAAGAGAGTCTCATTTGTACTTTTTCGGATACTGACACACAACGCACACAGCGATTACTGTACCATCTGGGACTCGTAAATCGTTAACCATCGCAGTTACTTTGCGAAATGAGAAACTTAGCCTCCAACAAGGTAAGCGAGAATTAATCCAAAACTTTGTGCTTACAGCGGCAGACAAGAAAACCGTATGCTATTTTATCAGTAAGCAGTGGCGATTTGACGACGCTGTCGAAAATTATGGACTAGATATGGAAGTGTTGAAACCTAAAAAATCGTACAGCATTGCGCGTATCACAGCAGAACAATCATCGAATAACACATTGGATGAGCTGAACAAACGGGTGTCTGGGCTGTCCCTTCAGGTTGCCGAAATGAATAAGCACTTTTTCATGGGCCACCGCCGGCGCGGTAAATCAATATCTGGATCCAGGTCCAGAAGTGGAACCACGGAATCAAGATTCTCAGCAAAGTTAGGGAAATGCTATTACCGAACCAAATTCGGTGAAGAGGCATACAGATGTCTACAGCGGTGCAGCATGTCTCTGGGATCTTCACAACCGTGAAAAGTAGTTCCCCAACTCTCCGCGGCGACAGAGAACCAGTGGCTTAAATCGCCTATTTATCAGCGATAAAGGTACAGCTATCCATTGCTTAGTTGATAATACAATACAATGTTTATTAGCCACAGGAATTCATATAGAATTATAGGCATTGTCAATATAGTTACAGTATTTAACAACATTTACAGTTCATCAATGAGCTATTTACAATCTTAAGTTTCAAGTAATTTACACAACTACACATAATTTTAATGCTTTGGCCGGGTAAAATTCTTCATTGGTGAGTCTTCCAATCTCGGACACATGAAACAACAATAGAAATAGAATAAATTAGTATAATTATGCACAACAAACTGCAGATACTTCTCTAGTACTACCTACACACAACGAGGCACAAAATAAATTGGTATTATTTGCAGCAAATGGTGTAGAGTACCATACATATTCTCCATGTCTTATCACACCTATCTTGGCTTACGTCTAGCACTCAATTGACCATAAATTTTCGTGGAAGTAGGTAAACTCATAAAAGGTCGTCCAGGTACAGGAGGTAGGCATCATAAGTAACCCCCCCCCCCCATCACTGATTCCATGAGGCGTTGGAAGATAGCTGGTGTGTTGCACAGGCCGAAGGGTATAACTGGGAACTGCCAAAGCCCTTGGCCTGTCGAGAATGCGGTTTTCTTCTTGTCTCTCAGGTCTAGAGCTACCTGCCAGGAACCAGATTTCAGGTCCAGGTTCGAGATCCACTGTGCACTAGCAAGCATATCCAGGGTATCCTCAAACTGGGTTATGGCTAAACAGTCCTTCCTGGTGACGGCGTTCAGCTTCCTGTAGTCCACGTAGAAGTCACCTGGTATCGTCTCAGCAGTTGTCGAACTTTCCCGAGCTGTTCTGCGGTCAGGTGGTTGGTCGCCCTCTCCAGTGAACCTTCCTGCCGGGACCTTGGGTGTTACGTCGTCACCGGCTCCTAGGTCTTATCTATTGGTGTTACGCTGACCACGGGCTCGCACGTCCCCAACTCCATCCAGGCCTGGACGTCGTGATCGGTGCCTGTTGGGTTGAGCAGCCTCACCGGCACCTTCTCTCTGCACGGCAACAGTATCCTGGCTACACGAAGTCCGTGCGCAGGTGTCTTGTGTTCAAGCATCATGTTCTTGGTTCGCTGGCCGTCCAGTAGCACCGTCACCACCACCTCGCTTCTCTCGGGGAAAATCACGTCTTCCCGGAGGACGACCCTGCAAGTTTCCCAGCGTTGTTCCGGTTTCTGGCGTATCACCTCTTCTCCATTGAGCCACAGGACCTTCCTGCTGACGTCGACTGTCGCCTCCTGGCTCCTAAGGTCACCCAGCGACCTCCGTGACGAACACACACTGATACACGGCACTCCGTTCCAAGGTCAACTTCAGCAGGGCCTCCTTCTGCACAGGCAAGGTGTCGCCCGATGCCGTTACTAGCTGGTATGTAGGCTTGGTTTCCTCGACGGCAAACCCCTGGCTACCTGGTTCTGATGACGGTCACGGCTGCTCCGGGGTCTACGAGCACACGGCACAGCTTCCCTCTTACCTAACCGTCCCTGATGAGGCTGTCCTCCATCCGTCGGCTGACGGCGCGCAGTGTCACTCGAGGTGATGAAGTTCACGACGCCAACGTGCTCCTCGCCACGCCAGCTCTTTCTCGTTTCTCTGACTCCTGTACCTGGTGTGGGCAGTCTTTCTCCAGGTGTCCCGGCTGGCCACACCCCCAACACACGCCAGTTGGTCTTCGCTGCCATCCCTCGACTGGTCTTCGGTCTTCAGTATAGGGGATAATCCTTGTTCTCGACGCCGTCACCTTCACCGCCTCCATCCTCAATGCTGGCATCAGCGCCTCGTGCATGGCTTTGTAGTCGCCGAGCATTAGGGGCTGACGTATCTCAAAGTCTTTTACCCCGACAGCGAAGTTGTAGGCTGCTTCCCGCGATACGAATTCAGGTGGGATGTCGAAAACAGCTTTGCTGGCCAGCTATTCAATTGCCAGGTCGAACTCCTGCAGCGTCTCCCCTGGCTGCTGCATCCTTCACTTTAGTTGGCTGCGGTAGGCTGTGGCCATGCGGTGATTCCCGAAGAGTTTTTCTAGGGTTTCCCAGATGTCTTTGGGCGCCACCGCTATCTGGACCGCGTTCAGGACTTCTGCGGCCCGTCCCTGGAGGCTGGCTATTAGCTGTATGTCCTACTCCTCTGGTGACCACTTGTTGTGCTTGGCCACTGTGTCGAACTGGCGGCGGAAGACTTCGAACGTGGGCGTGCCGTCGTACTTCGGCGCTTTTGATGCGTGCAGATGTTGTGTAGCGTCCCGAAGCGTCGGCCTTTATATAAACTCCAGGTTACAAACACCAACAATTGCTCTTTATTTACGTAGAAATCAATCTGATATTCCAGAATTACGTCACTTACACAATACAACTTGCAAGGTCATCGACCACAAACATAGCTCACACAGCTGTTCACGCGCACGCGTCCAATTACCGACTGACTGACTCTAGCAGGTGGCGGCTCCCTTTTTATAGATGACTCATTATCCGGAAAGTTCTCAAACAATCAAGAAGGCCCAAGAAGAAATACTCCATCTCCTTCCCACCACCATTTCGGTAAGCTTTTATCTCCTCACCGCAAATTCGTCTCTTTGAATGACTCGCCGTGCCACCTCGTTGCAGCAATGCGTTCGTGACAATATATTTTCCACGTGTATCCATATATGCTATATAAGCTATATATCTCTATACAAGTTGTAATATGTAGCTTCCATATTTTCATCCAGAGACCTAGTCCGTACGTACCAGCACACAACCGTGCAGAAAGCAGACGTACCCAAGATGGTAATCATAACTCCCTTTTACCTATTTGAGTTTCCATTCATGCCATATGGGCCAAGAAATGCAGCACAAATTTCTCAAATACTTATAGACATGGTGCTAAAAGGTTTGCATTTTGTCTTTTTTACGTAGATGATATGATAATAGCTTTTACAAACGAGGAAATATATCAGCAACATACCTTTATTCTGGTGGAAAGACTCAATGATTGCGGCTCAAGTGTCAATGTTGCCCAATGTTTTTCGGCTTACAAAGATGAGCTTCAAGGGGCATGTAATCAAACCTGAAGGTGTAAAATCCCTACCAGAGAAATTTTGTCATCTAGAGTTTTCCTAAGTCGCAATCTGTCACTTGACTACGACGCTTTTTGGGTTTGATAAATTTCAGTCACAGGTTCATTCCATGGGAAGCCAATTTACAACAACCTCTCTCGCTACTGTACATTGGACGTAAGCGAAATAACACCAAACCTTAGACTGGAATGACGAAGCACACAACTATTTTACTCCAACAAAAGAAGCTCTCTACAAAGCAGTATCTCTGGTACACCTCATACCTCGTTCCTTACTCTCCATGGTCACAGATGCATTGGATGTGGCTGTAGGAGCAGTTATTCAGCAAAATATTCATGTTATGGCTCAACCTCTCACTTTCTTCTAACGAACTCTAACTAAAGAATTCCAGATAAAGCGCTAATAATCCAACTCAATAGAGTGCGATTAAACACTTCAAACTTATTTTGGATTATAAAGCTTTTGTAATTTTCAGAGACCATAAAGACAAGGTGTTTGCTTTTTAACAGGACTTGGACAAAGTATAGCCCAGACAGGCTCGTAAATTGCAGTACATTGTACAGTTTACAGCCATAATAAATTATATTGCTGTTGAAGACAACATTGTGGCGGATACCGTGTCACGATTAACCATCATAGAATCTCCGTCACTTCTGTGCTGTGATGAACTTACGGATGTACAGTTAAACGAGGAACTAATATCACTACAGGAGAATGCGGGATTAAAAATCGGTAAACCCGCGCTGCCGAATAGTAGAAAGCAATTACTATACTGCAACGTATCGACAAAACACATACGCCGGTATATTACAGGCAATTTTGGACAAATAGCCTCTTTATCTGTTCATTACTTCCCATTCAGAAATCCAAGAAACTGCCAAAACAGTCACCAAAAATTCAGTTATCAATATCCAACAGGAAAGCCACACGCAAGAAACTTGCACAGACGTTCTTTAGGTCAGGGCGCAAGGAGCACTTCGCTGCCAAGAAGCCAGAATTGCTCGCTACCTGGCGAGAGGGAAGGTCGTCCTTCTCCGTTGACCATACTCGCCGGTTTTTCTAGTGTTAATTTACGGCGAATGTCGCAGAATTGCTACCGCAGCTGTGGCAGTGTACGCTTAACGCTACCCAGATCGACGGTGTGTTTCGCCCCGGATCATTGCCAACATTTGCACGAAACTCAGGGAAACAGGAAGCTGGGCTCCCAGAAAGCGACAAGGTACAAAATAGAGACTCGACTGGAAACGAAGTTGCTCTTCTGGCTGCTGTAGCGCACAATTCTGAAGTGAGTGTCCGACGGATTACACGAGGTTCTGGAGTAAGCCACAGTAGTAAGAATATAATTTTGCAAAGGCATCAGTTTCATCCGTTTCATATCTAACTGCAACAGGAACTGTGTGGGAGTGACTTTGAACCATACATTGTATTCTGTTGTTTTGCACTTCAGCAGTTGCAAGGTAATCCAGCATCCCCAAGTAATACGTTTACAGACAAAGCTTCATTTTTAAATCATGGTCGTGTTAATCTGCGGAACATGCACTACTGGTCCATTCAAAATCCCCAATTTTGGGGATTCACCAAGCTGGGCATCAACGACAATGGAATGTCAATATTTGGTGCGGTATCTATGGCAACCCGTATTTTAGGTCCCTATTTTTATCAGGGAGCATTAAACGGATGATGCGATATGCATCATTTCTGCAGCACACTCCTACCCTCCTCATGAATGATGTGGTATTGGAAACGTTTCTGTCTATCTGGCTCCAACATGATGGATATCCCGCACATTATGCATACGTTTCCGGAGACTTTGTAGATGCGAATTTTTTAAATAGATGGATAGGACGGAGAGGTCCTGGCGATGGCCAGCTCGGTCCCCAGAATTCACGTAATTAGACTTCTTTCTCTGGGATAAAGTGAAAGATAGCGTGTATCAAGAACCGTGAAAGACAATAGAGGATATGCAGCACTGTATTACCGCGGCGTGTGCCGCATTATGTGTAGAAACACTGCAATCCATGCATCACTCTCTTGTTACTAGATTCAAAAACTGTATTGATGCAAACGGAGGGCATTTCGAAAATCTGTTGAAGTGACACAAGACGGACAAGACGCTACTGGTGATTTGTGGGTGCATTTTCCATGCCGGATATAATGCACAGCAATGAAGTTTCAGAGGGCTATATATCACTGGTAAATGTATATAGAAAAGCGGAATCAAATGTGTTACCACTAATTGTAGCTCTAGTTGTCATTTTGCTAGAATAAACATACATATTAATTTTTTAAAGCAACCTGTTGTTGGAAGTGATATTTGTTTATCCTTTATGGATTGTGCATTCCTCTTCATTGTGTGAGACCCTGGCGTAAGTACATTCCTGGCCAATTGGAGTTTTTATATTTTGTTTCATTTCCGAGATACTTGAAGTCACAGAATTAGGTGAGACACCCTGTATAATAGACGGTGAACACGTTGTATCCAATGTAACACGCAAATGTGGGTTGCAAGGGTACGTGAATTGCAATATATTCATTTTTCCAGAATATACTTAACTTCCAGGAAGCTAATGTGTTTGTGATCCATATCACTGCATTCCATTTAAAGACATGGCGATACCTACTTAGTTGAAAGCATTAAACAGAATGACGAAATCAATTTCAGGAGCGCCAATTCCTCAGTATCTCATTCTGTACAGAAACAAAAGAAGAACAAAAAAAACTTTGTACATAAACCTATGTGAAACGTACTTTAAAATTGTATATGCTAAGATTACTACTTCTCAAAATCCAGGGTTTGCCTCCTACAACAAGAGTAATAAGAATGATGCCCAACACTCCAGTTTTGGTACGTAGTGGTGCTTCTGTTTTCGTGTGTGGTTCAGCTACAAATTCTGAAGATGAGGCGATCGCAATGCGTCTTCTGGAGTCTGTGGGTTTATGCTACAAAGTTCCTGAATCTCTCATCAATCCTATTACAGCCCTTAGTGGCTCTGGTCCGGCTTATGTAAGTCTGAAAACATTTTATATAAAAACTGAGTATTTTTAATGTTGGTCGGATGGGTGGGTAAGAGAATAACATTAGTAAACTATGGAAAATAAATTATACCACCAAGACAGGGAACTAAAAGATATGAAGGAGTAAATTATTCTTTATATCACTGGGAAACTGAATTCCCATTTCATTACTGAATTAGATAGATTTAGCCGGATATGGTGTTAAATTACTAAGTCATAAATACTTCTTATTTATCTGATGAAACTGAAAGTACGATAGTTTGTACCCGCTAACCTGCTCATTCAACAAATTCAGTATATTAAATTATAGGAATATAATTAACATGTTTGATACAATTTTAATTTCATTGATGTGATATTCTAGTGAAGCTGGCCAAGAAAATACTAATATTTCCTCTTATACAATTTAATGATGTTAATAGTGCTATTTTCCTCAGACATTTTAGTAGCATATATGCATTTATTTTTCAATGAGCTTTGCATTACATACAACTGTAATAAGACCGCTGGTGTTTAGCTATTTTAGTTAAGTGCACTTTGATACATTTTTATACTCTACTGCATAATTAGAAGTTAAATTTCAATTTCCCTTTGCACTTTTGCTTCATTAGTGATTATCCAGATATTTTAATACATTTTAAACTGTAATACACTTGCAAATTTCTTTCACAGTCTCTGTACTACACATTGCACCCCAGTAAAATAGTGTCATGTTGGAATCACAGTTTTCAGAGAAAACTTCATAAGTTTTGTGAGTGTAAATTGGAATATGCTTATACAGGGAGCATTTTTGTCTCCTATGATGACAAATGTTTATTAATACATAAGTTTTCAGTTGTGAACAGATTTGCGTCATGACAAAGTAGTTCAGTATACGCAATAACATTCCCAGAGAAGCTTCACAAAAAAATGTAATCTCCAGTCATCTACAGGCACATAGGGCATATTAAAGATGGAGCACAATGACCACAATACACCTGAATGCTTGTCAATGTTTACGATTACGAGTAGTAGTAGTAGTAGCCATAGTCGTAGCAGTAGTAGTAGCAGCAGTAGTAGTAGTAGTAGTTGGTAGTAGCAGCAGTAGCAGTAGTAGTAGTATTAGTAGGTGGTGGTGGTGGTGGTGGTGGTGGTGGTGGTGGTGGTGGGTGGTGGTGGGTGGTGGTGGGTGGTGGTGGGTGGTGGTGGGTGGTGGTGGGTGGTGGTGGGTGGTGGTGGGTGGTGGTGGGTGGTGGTGGGTGGTGGTGGGTGGTGGTGGGTGGTGGTGGGTGGTGGTGGTGGTGGTGGGTGGTGGTGGTGGTGGTGGTGGTGGTGGTGGTGGTTGTGGTGGTGGTGGTGGTGGTGGTGGTGGTGGTGGTGGTGGTGGTGGTGGTGGTGGTGGTGGTGGTGGTGGTGGTGGTGGTGGTGGTGGTGGTGGTGGTGGTGGTGGTGGTGGTGGTGGTGGTGGTGGTGGTGGTGGTGTTTTTTTTTAACAATAACTGCGTAGTTGATTTTAGGAGGAATTGCAAATCGAAGTACTTTTGGCGTTCTGTAGACACTGGTGTTCTGTTTGAAACACCATTTTAATATTGCAGTATGGATTATTATACATATGTACTAGAGAGCACTCGTTTATGCCTTAAAATTGTTATGACGTACAGCAACTGGCTAAAATCACACGTAATTATCCGTTTTCTGCAAAGTTTCTGGATGTATAAAGATTAATAGAGGTGTTTATTTATTTATTTTCTGCTGACCTTGGATAACTTTAGTATTAGTAAATAACGTACTTTGATTACGTTGCAACTATTTAATTAATTTTCCTCTAATGAAGGAACAGGGATTATCTGTTTTACCAGTTTTAGCTGTATGAGCAATTTAGTTCCACAATTATTATCATGTGATTCCATATGTTAATTTGGCATAGAAACATAAGTTAACGCACAACTACAATTCATTATTATTACACCTTAACACAAAGTGGTCATGACTTAAAACTTATAGTTTACTGTTCCTGAACTGCGAATCGATTCAATTGTAAAGTTTCGCCTAAGGTAAATGTATTTTTTTTTCTTTTGTACTGTGTGCTATAAAATCATTAAGTTTTTTGGAGGATGTGGCGGTTGCACAGTTCACCTAGAGATGTCTCAGTGTTACTTTAACTACCGCTATGTCCAAATTTTACCAGGCTTCTACAACATGTATCAACGAACAACAAGATTTACATCTTAGTACCTGAAGGACAGCTTGAATGCAAGTTTGTTAGCGCTTTATTTATATATTATTAATATTTTTGCACTTGCAAATCAAGCTCGAATTTAACGTAACAGGGAAGAAATTTACAGATATATATTTATACGACTTTGCAAACACCTCGCCTTAAAAATGTGATTAGTAGTCAAAAAAATCTAAGCATTAAGGACAGGATGAAAAGAAATGAAACTGGACTTTATACCATGATATTGCAGGTGATTACGTTTTACACCTTTATCCTTACATATAGTTTCCTAAGTCAGGACATATTTGCAAAACAAATTTGTTAACACTTTTCTTGCATATATACTAGGGATAGGCAAAATAAAAGTAAAACAAACTAAAGTAGTAAAGTAACTAAAATATGGCTTCAATTAATTACAACTTAAACATTCAAAACTAATATTCTAGCTACTGTAGGTGTTAAGCATGCCGGCCCTCGTAGCCATGCTCGTTAGAGCTTATGTCTCTAGCGTTCCACCGCGTAGAGGGTCACGGGTTCGAATCCCGCCCTGGTCATGGGTGTTTATGTGTATAGTGTATGTGTGTGAAACTGCAGAAAACAAATA
>CM060950.1:182716440-182723940 GCA_030765055.1 Mantis religiosa
TTGATGTCTATACAGAAACATATGTTCCAATTCATTGAAAAATGTTTTCAAAATATCTGACGACTATTTCGAAATTCTGCAATATTTGTACCCAGCGCAAGCAATTTCCATTGTTGTTACCTAGAATTTAATATTCTTCTTTTGACAAATTTAAGTCGCGTGTCAAAGCATTCAAGTGTATTTTTTCTACAAGTTGTCGCTCACTTTCATAATTTTCTAGTTGAAAGTTAGGATCTTTAGAAGTAGAGGCGTGGTTAAGTTCTACAATATGTTTTCATCTTTACATTTTGTAAGTAATCGTGTAGGACAAAGGTGGGGAGCCTATGAAACACATGATTCAGACTGGTACGTGAACCCGTTTTCGATTATGTAGATATAAAATATCTAAACATTATGACGTGATGTGCCATTTCAAGGGTGAAAATGAACTAAGAGCATGTATTATCTTCGTGGAGGTTATTTCCATGTTGGGTAGTGCTTCTAGCGCACTGTCTTAATACTGGTTAAGAGAGAATGTCCTACATCCTACTTAGAGGGCGGTTCAGTAAGCACCCGTGTTAGAAATTATTTAAGACGCCATTTTTCTTACTTTTTAAAAGTATTTATTTCTAAAAATACACTCCTTTCAGTGATAGAGGTTCCTTACACTTTTAATCCTTAGAAAAAAGCAGGAATGTTGAAGCCCCATAAATACCCCTCTGGACGATGTCCTTCTCCTTGAAATGAATGTTCTTCCGAAGGGCCATTTCCTTTGTTTATGAACACGACATTGCAAGTAGTAATGAAGGATGAATATGGAGGATACGGCAGCAGTTCATAGCATGTTGCCGGCTACAACTCCTGATGAATGTTCTACCGAATTAGTAATGCCATTATGTTGGTCGGTAAGGAACATATAAATCCGTTAGTTTCAAATTTGTCGTGGGGAAACAGCACTTTCTTTTTCTTACAAATGGGATCGTGTGCGAATTTTCTAGTATTCGTTCTTGCTTTATCCAGAAGGCAATAAATTTGAGAACATTATTATGATAAAAGTGGTCCCCATCACTTTTCCTGCCCGCCTCGGTATTGTGGCTGGTAGGATGTCTGCCTTACGTTCAAGAGGACCCGAGTTCTAATCGTGGTTAGGGTGAGTTATCTGGATAAGTTTTTCTGGGGTTTTCCCCTATCCTGAAACATTAATGTCGGGTAACTTTAAGGTAAGCTTAATAAGGTTGGGTAACTCTCTGGGCCCTGGACTCATGTAAGCATTGTTTCACACACTTCATTGATCGTCCGATAGGACTAAACGTTGGAGCGCATATTACATAAAGATCACTTTTATACCCTAAGTGACAGCCTTGATCCTTTTTTGAGCAGATTCACGGGAAGCAATGCATTTATTTGAACAGGTTCTTGATTTCCAGACTATAATGATGACTTCTGTTTTCAGTGATCGTAACAACATAATCCATCCTTTTGTTTTGCCTTATATAGCTCAAGGCAAAGCTTCTAAGTTGAAAGCCGCATCCGGTTCTTGTCCACTGTGGACAATCATTATATCCATTCGGTGACGAATCATTCGTCTGCAAGTTATGAAGCTAAACATGAATTGCCATTCCCGTCGACACACCTGAAACCCCTAACTTCTCACAAACTTTCATTGTATGATGAGAGAGATTTGTATCCTGTACTTTTCAGTATCTTTGTCGATAACCACGTCTACAGAGCGTCCTAGATACTTCTTTCCAGAACCGAATGTTCCACTACATTTAAAGTCCTTATGCCGATATTTAGTTACTGTCTTAGAAGTTCCTATAAACACCATCGAATTTCACTTTTATCTCCTCGCTGGTTTTTAAATCCAAAATTGAAATTCAGGTCAGTGAGCGAGGCTGTAAGTCTTCATTTTAACGAAATTAGGTTTAACGATTAATTACAATGCCTGCCCAGTCCGAAATTACTAATGAAAGTACCAAAATTGTTTAGTTAAATTGAAATATATGAGAACCCAATCGTAGTACAATCTTGCCCAAGCAAACTCCGTTTATTTTGAAAGAACTGAACAGCCCTTGTGTATACCTTATACGTTATTAATTATATAAGCTATTTATTGAATTTCATTTTTAATTTACGTTTTAGCTTATTTATTTATATATTTGTTTATTTATAAATGCAGTGGGCGTGAAATATGAACTGGTTTAAGTATTTAATCGTGTAACACATTATAATTATATGTATTATAATAATTTTGGTTAAAACATGCACTTAATGCAGCTAACAGAGAAAGTACTTGGGCTCGAACAGACATATCTGCATGAAAGTTTGTTTACATTGTGTCGTCTTTCTGCAAAACTCTGCAATCATGCTCTAGATATCATGGTAGACCCCATACGCTATGCGAATGTCTTAACTACAGGGCCGTATTCTTAACAAAACTAATTCAGGGACTCGCCTAAAATTTTTTCCAGATGCTGGAGAACCAATCAGAATGCTGCAATTGTAGATTTGCCCTCCTGCTTTGGTTGTCCTCAGCATACCTATGACCTTTTACCCATTCCTTTATGTAATTCTAGGGGTTCCACATATGTACTGGAGTTCCACTAATACTAATAAACATCAGAGATGAGAGATGACAAACAGAAAGAGAGCTCCTCAAAGATGTCATAAGTAAGTTCATCATACTGATGCCTCTTTCACAGTGCTCACAAGGAGTGTATCAATGCAAGCAAAAAAAGGTTTCAGTTCTTCAGAAACACTCTCTCCGCTGTTGCCTATGAAGTCTCTGAAACCCTATCTCGAATTTGGAAAGGAAAGAACCAAGCATTCAGAAATCCTATTTTTATAATCTTCTCCTTCTAACTGGCAATGCAATAAGCCACTTCTTGTTTTCCAGAATATCATTTTCTTTTATGAAGGATTTGAAATCCTCCTCCATGGAAATTAACCTATTTTCAAAATGTCGGCAAGACCTTGGCAAAGTTATTTCTATTAATTAATTTGGGTAGCTGCTTGATTCTCTTCTGGGAGCCAGCATTAGGTCTTTGAAACGTCCTTCAGGAATAAGTTTCCTGCTTACTTCAAATAAACTCCTGGACTTTCCTGCAGTTGTCAATGGCTCATATTGATCTTCTGATTGCTCCATATGGAGCCATTGCCACAATAAACCCATTTCTTCAAGAACGTGAGCCAGTAGTGCAATGTTGAATACAAACTCGGGACTTGATAGTGTTTTCTGCAATCCTTTAAATTCTTCCCTCGAATTTAATTTTCGCATCATATCAGCTGAACAGGTGTTAAAATGAGTATTTAATGCTTGATATGACTCCCGGATTGCTTTGACTGTTCTAAAACTTGAGGCCACTCATCGTACTCAAAACAATTTAGAAATTTTCGTTAGCTCAGCGCCTACCTCTTGTGCAACAGCTGAGAGTTGATTTTTCGGAGGCCAGTGGTACAATACATGCAACTAATCAAAAAAATTTACAACGTGTATCACACCAGGAATATCTTTAGTTGCAAAAGCAATTCCTAATTCAATTCTGTGACACAAGCAATGTCAGTTAAAAACGTTATTATATTTCCTTTTAAGTCTCTCCAGAACACCAGTATTTCTACACTTGCTCCATCACTACATATACCAATCAAATTAGAACTTAAATAACTTGAAGAAAACCCATGTCTCTGGACATTTCAAAAGTTCGGCTTCTATTGTTTCTGCATCTAATTTTTGAAGTTCGATCGCATCTAAGAAAACTGTTTGTATGTTTCCGCCACTAATTTCTGATCTGATATACACTTAAAACTGTATGCAAAGCCATATATGTAGGTTCATCTATGAATACAGAAATTTTGGTTCGGTTGGATATTATAAATGTACAAAGTTTTTTCTCATAATTTCTGCAATGGAATCTATGATGATGACAACTGAATTTGCTGTGTAGTGTTCTGCCCATGTCCTTACCATTTTCAATTTGCAAACTCATAAGCTTAGGAACATCTGAATACGGTTTGTTATTTCTCTACAAAATATGTAGTCGAAACACTTTCCTCGTACTGTCGAAAATATGCTTCTGCAGTTCAATCACGAGGTTCGGTAGAACATTTTCTTGCCCTTCTTTCTCTTGTATGCATGCTGCTACATGAGCTTCAGAATTCTTATATTTGTGGATTTTCTTCTCCTTGGAGATGCTAGTTGGGCCTCTGTAGTTCCTGCACTTGGACCCATCAGCACTGCACTCAATTCCTTAGAAATATACACGGCCTGTGATTTGTTTACTTTTAAATCTTGTAGGTTCTTACGAATTGAGCACCCCATTTTGTCAAACTGGGACACTTACCACTCATTTTTTGTGTTGAATTCACTCCACGTACTCCAACATACCGATAATCGGGCGAATTTCCGGACTCCAAATGATTAGGTGTTATTTCACTGTTTTGAATTTGATTGTCAGTATTACTGATTTTAGAAGCACTCGAAGAACATTCATAAAAAGATGAAACCGCGGATTTAGGTTTAATAAAACAATCGACTATTGTACGTTTCATAATTTAAAAACAAAACTATAGCACCAATAATATTCTATGTTTAAACAATACTATGTAGCACTTTATAGAAACTTGTAATATTCCAGATTTAAGCAACACAGAACTGCTCTCCGAATCTATTAACACTGGACTGACAAGTGATTACAAGGGTTTCAGGTAATTGCTGCACACTGATTCAAACTATAGATGTTTCAAATACGTAAACTATTTCTTGTTTAAATGTCTAATTCTGTTATAGCTCCGTATTAGATTAGCGTTACACTCTTATTTGACCTTTTAGGTTTTCTTTGTCATCATCATTATAAGAATCACCATCATCATCGTCATCGCCCTCCTCGGTAGCGTACTGGTAGCGTGTCTGCCTCACGTTCAAGTGGTCCCGTGTTCGAATCTCGGTCAGGGTACCTTACCTAGATAAGTTTTTGCCGGGGTTTCCCTTAGCCTAATAGGCAAATATGGGGTAACTCTAAGCTCTATGGACACTGGGCTCATTTAAGCATCATTTAAACCATTCTGTTCAACGTCCGATATGACTTAACGTTGGAGGACGTAAATTACAAATAAAGGAAAAAAATCATCATCATCATCATCATCATCATCATCATCATCATCATCATCATCATCACCATCATCATCATCATCACCACTATCATCATCACTATAAACGCTGACCAGATTGACGTAGATGCTGGCATTCTGATCCCAAGGTTGCGAGTTCAAGCCTGGTCTAGGTCGATGAAATGCATCAGATTTTGTATTTGAACTATCACTATCAAACAAAATAATTATTTTATTTATTTCGTTCATCGTTAAAGGTCATGTACGCTGTTCTTGAGAACTGTGACAAAAATAACTAATGTATTTATTTTCGGAACAAGATTTAAATTTTAAACACTAATTTTAGATATTAATTTTAAATACCACGTAGTTTAACATTATAGTATCGCTAACCTATGAAAGGTAGAAGTATTTCCTTCCAGATAAAGCTACTGCTTTGAGTATTGGAAATGTATTTAAAAAGAATAAAGAGAGATTAAAATGGTTGAGGTGTGGTGTGCAAGAGAGAGGAAATAACGTTATTAAGAAAAAAGAATCGATAAATACTTAGGTTGATACTAGAGAGCTACATAAAGCTACGTACGTTTCATGTGGAAAAAATCCTTTTATTTGCCATTGAGGCTTAAATACCTGTGCGCCGAATTCGCTGTTCAGGTATAAAGAAGCTGAATCATCCTCGCGCAACTAACTTATAAGAAACCGGCCTCCCTCGCGTAGATCACTCACGCATCGCAATACATTTGCCCGCGTCTGTACAATAAAGTTCGCTAAACAGATTTGTTTCTGTTTTATCGCCCATAATTGCAAGTATTTCCAAGTCCTCATTGCTAACTAGTAACACGTTCTTGATTGAATGTTGGAGTTTTCTAACAATAGTGCCCTTAAAACTTTGTTCGAAATATCTGTGCCAGCCATGGATTGCATTCTACGCAGCAGCTGGTTTGATTTTAAGTCCCCTAAGGCAATGCCTGTCATTAACCTCTTTATTCTCTTGTCTCCACTTTCCTTAAAATAATTGAGAAGTCTTTACGATGCCGCAAAATATTTATTTGCGTCGTTACTTTTGATAATGCCCCAAATATTTTGCACATATTTTGGCTCTAACTGAGACGCCAAGTAATTGAATTTAATTTCTTCGGATTTTATTTTATTATTTTAGAATTGTCCTTGGATCTGGTAAAACCAGATTTACGGTCTATCGGCTCAGAGCAGCGCAATTTTAATCTTCATTTTGCTAATCTCAGCGTCACTCGTATCAACGTTGGAAGCTTGTCCAGAGTTGATGTTTTCAGCCATTTCTTCTATATAGCTAACGTCGGCTTTAGATCACGTAAGTTTCTGAACACGTGGCCTTTTGATCACTTGGACTTCTGGTCACGTCGGTTTCCGATCACGTCGGGGTCACCAATTATGTGACATTAAGAAATTACACTAATAGACACATAAAAATGTGCAGATAAGCGGAAAATTGAATTACACTAAGTATGGTGCGCTGCTTACGAAAATACGTTCAGATTTTTCTATCACGCATGGTTTCGTAATTTTTGGATGCTGTCATATAACCATTATACTCAGCGCGCTTAGATTTCCACTCACTATACGTGCCACCGCCTTATCACTTGTTCGTTTTAATTAGGTAGAAGAAGGCCTTCTGTTGCCTGATAATGAAAACTAAGTCACAGTTTGTATTCTGCTGTAAGTCAAGCAAGCGGTGAGACAATATGAAGAAACAAAGACGTGGGCGCAAAAATTCTCCAAACATATTTTGTTACATATGCGGCGAATATGCACCTAAATCCCAACGGAGACTCATTTCTTATGTTCCAAAAACTGCATATATACATTATTTTTAATGTCCATTAGGTGACAAGGGTCGCAGTTGGACACCTCAAATGACTTGTAAGACGTGTGATGTAAGACTGACTCAGTGGTTAATGGGCAAGAAAGTGCATTTGCCTTTTGGTGTATATATTGCGTGAACCAATTAATCATGGAGCAGATTGTTACTTTTACTTAACCAATGTAAAAGAATTTTCTTTAAGGAACAAAAGCATTAAATACCCTGACCACCTATCTTCGGCTTCTAGACCAGTCTCACATGGAGATGATCAACATATCCCTGTTCCGCTTTCTACATGGGAAGAACTATGTGAATCCGACAGATCTTCATCTGATAAAAGCGGTACAACTATCTGCATCTAAGGATGCTGCTTTTATTCCAGAAGAAGAAGAAGAAGAAGAAGAAGAAGAAGAAGAAGAAGAAGAAGAAGAAGAAGAAGAAGAAGAAGGAGAAGGAGCAGGAGGAGAAGAAGAAGAAGAAGAAGTAGAAGAAGAAGAAGAAGAAGAAGAAGAAGAAGAAGAAAGAAGAAGAAGAAGAAGAAGAAGAAGAAGAAGAAGAAGAAGAAGAAGAAGAAG
>CM060950.1:182728940-182758940 GCA_030765055.1 Mantis religiosa
CTACGCAGGTTTTTCTAGTGGCGAGAGTTGCAGAGACTTTTTTTTTAGCAAATATACACTTAAAAGGGTTGGGCAGAAGCGTCAAGCCGAAATACAAGCGGAGAAAAGTTTTGTAAGACGAACCCTTGTAATAATGAAAGTAATATTGCAGCAATATGGCCCTGCTATGATGTTGGCCTGAGAGCAGTGAGTAATAATATTAACAGAATTAAAATAAGGTAGTGAATAAGAGGCGCAGCCATGGCACCATACCAACTCTTAGATGTGATACTTGCAATAACCCTCCGCCCGGTTTCTTGTCCTTCACCAAATGGATAGGCAGGCATCTGTGAAGTTATGACACCTTCACCATGATGCAGAAAAGAATTAATTCTCTAAAACAGGGAAGATGTTGGAGTATTGTTAGCTATTCTTAGTGTTTAATTTAACAAATATGGTTCCTTTTCTAGGTTCGACAGCTGAAGGTCTACATTTTCTTGAAAAACATGGTTTAAGGGCAGCCTTTATTGGAGCTATTGAAGCAGCTACTTTGAAGTGTCAGAATTCCAGCACTGTGGTTGATGAAAGGACATTTAAGGAGTGAATAACATTTTGGTTTCTCTATATTGCCAATTTTTAATAATTCTAAGTTGTTTTATGCGTTGGAGTGATATTCATAAGTTATGCTTTGATAAGCATTACACTTTTAGCATAAACCAAGATCACAACTTTCATTATGCCCTCACAATTAACATTTCCTTGCTCATGGTAATATATGCATGGGATGTTGTTTTAGCGCCCATATGATAATAGTAATAATAATAATGATTAGTTTTTTCGTAGTTTTTTCAATGTTGTTCAGGAATTCAGAACCAATGTTTGTGCAGGAATTCTCTTAATTTCCCTATCACATCACCACTTTATTTTATTGTGTAGGAAGTTGAATTAATACTTTCAATATTATATTAATATAACAATAAGAGAAAAGTTATTCATGCATAATGTAAAAAGTTCATAAATGATCATTTAAGCATTTATTACTTTCCTGGGTTAGAGCTAAACTAATTTGGAAATTTAAAAAATAACTTTTCTATGAAATAAATAGCAGTGCTTCAGTAAATCCTATTAATACATTTTATTATAATTTAGTGCCTATACTGTCGTTCTATAAGCAGTCGCATCTGTTAAATACAACATATACAATTAATTGTATTAGCATATTGAGAATGCTCATGGAACTGAAGTTATAACGCAAGATTATTTTTGTGCAAAAACAAAAAGAAATATTAATCATTACTTCATCTTGAGTTCTTTGTACTTTTATAATAATTTTCAAAATTTACCTATATATTTGGCATATATTTGCTACACGTGCAAGTACATATGCGTTACATCAGCCAGTAGTATCGCAAGCAGTGTATTCAAGAACAAACATGAAGGGACGTTTCCTCAGTTTACCCTTAACTTCATTAGCTATTATAGCATTTAAATTCTGAATGAAGTGGTCTTTAATATCATAATGGTATTCTGTGCAAGTAAACCATACTCGTCTTTTCTTCACCATAATATTCAGCAAATGGAAGGGGAAAGAATTTCGGCATCATTTTCATTTGTTGCATTCTTCTATTAATATCCAGACAGAGCTGGTAATGAACATTAGTTTGTCAAAGGTAATACAGGCGATTTGCTTAGTCTGATATCTCACCAGTTTTTGAAATTGTGGTTTGTACACGGTGGTCTGTTCATATTACAAACACACACTCCTAGAAGAAAAGCTGTTCAAATTCAAGGCTACACATTTTATGTTTCTAACAAATATAATGCTATATATAGCATCACCAGACACACACACACACACACACACACACACACACACACACACACACACACACACACACACACACACACACACACACACACACACACACACACACACACACTTAAATAACTTAAGAGAACTGAAATGCCCAAGAAATTTATACCAGTTATCTCAGAGCTATTTCAAAAACAGGACAACAAGTCTAAGCACAAATGAATTTAGCACTGAGAAAGAAGCCAAAAGGGGCTGCCCACAAGGTTCATGCTGCGGACCCGGCTACTGGAATATTTTGTACAACTCCCTGCTCAACTTAGTCTATACAAAACGAACTGAATTAATCGCTTTTGCCGACGACCTACTTCTCATGACGAAAGGCATGAGCATATTAGACGTAGAAAACTTTGCAAATCACGACTTGAAGAAAATTGAATATTGGGCAAGAGAAAATAAAATTACTTTCACTGACGCTAAATCAAAAGTATTAGTGATATCAAGAAAGAAACAAGCTGCAAACGAGAAGATAAACATCTATCTTAATAACATAATTATAGAACAAGTAGACATTATGAAATACTTAGGCGTTCATATCGACAAACAGTTCAAGTTTGATTATCATATTGACCAAGTGCATGATAAAGCTATAAGCCTAATTCACACTTTATCTAAATCAGCAAAACTAACCTGGGGACTTGGAAGCAAAGCACTAGAAACAATATACAGAGGAGCTATAGAACCTGTACTGACGTATGGAGCACCCTTATGGGCATCTGCATTAAACAACCCGAAGAATCTGAGAAAAATTCAGAGAATCCAAAGGTTGTTTAACATAAAAATCACGAAGGCATACAGGACAATCTCATTTGACGCATCTTGTGTCATTGCTGGCATCCAACCCATTGATATCACAATTGAAGGGAAAGTCAAACTGTACAACTTCTTGCAAAATAAACAAGACTATGACGCACCCTTGCCCCCCAGCGACTGGAACCACCCTGCAGAAGTACCTGAAGTTAAAGAAGTTGATGATGAAGACTCTATATTCAAAATATACACGGATGGAAGCAAAATAGGAGAGCAAGTGGGTGCAGCAGTTGTAATATTCAAACAAGGGACATCAATTCGAGAGATAAAATACAAGCTAGACAGAAGATGTACTAATAATCAGGCGGAACAACTGGCCATATTGAAAGCGCTACAAGAACTTCAAAACTTTAACAACACACCGGAGGAAGAGAAGACTGTAGCGATATATACAGATAGTACAGTAACCCTAGCCATTCTGCGGAATAATAATAAACATAACTCCATAGCAGAGAAAACCCTTAATATATGTAATACCTTACAAAGACAAAAATGGAGAATACACTTCAGTTGGGTTAAAGCCCATGTAGGTATATGTGGAAATGAGTTAGCAGACAAACTAGCGAAATCCGCTGCTCTAGACGGAGATCTGCCCAATAGCTACAGTTTGATACCTAAATCTGTAATTATTTCTGAAATACAAGAAACAGGACATCAGGTCTGGCAGAATAGGTGGAATGCCACGGACAAAGGGGCACTCAGCAAATTATTTTTTCCAACAATAAAAGATAGGCTGAAGAGAAAGCTTCCTTTAACACCAATTTTCACAGCAATAACTTCCGGCCACGGAAAAACCAAAGCTTATTTACACCGATTCCATATAGTAGACGATCCAAAATGCACATGTAACAGCTCCCAACAAACCGTAAACCATTTAATATACGAATGTGTAGACAAAAGTCAACAAAGAGCCAAGCTAATTCAAGATGTAACTCTAAATGGAAGCAAGTGGCCAGTAACCAACGAGAGTCTTGTAAAACACCACATAAAAGCATTCTGTAAATACATAAATTCAATTAACCTATAAAGATATGTAAATATGTATAACTTGTGAAATCAACTGCTAAAAGATCTAATGTAATATTAACATGTAAATATGTACAATTTGTAAAATCAAATGTTGGAAAAATGTAATGTAATGCATGTAATACTACTATGTAGTGGGGCATGCTGATTGTTATCAATAAAGAAAAAACACACACACACACACACACACACACACACACACACACACACACACACACACACACACACACACACACACACACACACACACACACACACACACACACACACACACACACACCACACACACACACACACTCACACACACACACACACACACACACACACACATATTGTGGTTCCAGATTAATTGTATATAAGACACAATTTTTACAATATTGGTTATGGTTTTCTCTCGCCCTCTCTCTCTCTCTCTCTCTCTCTCTCTCTCTCTCTCTCTCTCTCTCTCTCTCTCTCTCTCTCTCTCTCTCTCTCTCTCTCTCTCTCTCTCTCTCTCTCTCTCTCTCTCTCTCTCTCTCTCTCTCTCTCTCTCTCTCTCTCTCTCTCTCTCTCTCTCTCTCTCTCTCTCTCTCTCTCTCTCACTCTCTCACTCTCTCTCTCTCCCATCTCTCAAATTATAACTGCACTCTAGTTCATTAGAGACAAATTGGTAGTTAAAGCAAACCAAGTCCATTAGTTTCAAGTTAATTATATCCACATAAGTTAGATTTATTGTGCCTATGTACCATTTACGCTATTACACTAAGCCTTATGTTTAAGAATTCAAGGGAATATTAAGCAGATTTTGAAAGGTGGAAGTCCAACACTGACTATTTTCCCTGGTATTTTTCGATGATTCATGTAATAAATATTGCTTGCAGACCTTGTACCCTCATTTTGGTACAACAGGCTGCTGGAATATTTGTGGTTGAAACGTCAATATTTGAAGCTGAGTTGAAGATTTATTGCACATCATGTATAACCCTTTGTTGACTGATCAAAGAAAAAGTGTACTTTTGGGGATTTTTTGTGGATTTATGTTTAAAAGGCTAATAAAAACACAGGTTATTCTTTTCAAAATTTTATTTTCATAAACTATACTTTTTACAATGATGGTACTTAGAAGTACTGACAGGCCCCAGGGTACATTTAGGTCCATATTATTTCATATCAGTACAGATGTGCTTAGTTTTACATTGTTGTTTATTACTCTTATTATCCTACTTAGGAACTTGGTGATATTCACTGAAGCAATTCTTTTTTTCATTGCAGCACAAACATACACCACATGTGGTGCATTTGGAGTGTGGTCGTGACTGAACTTTCTTTATTGAGCACATCTCACATCTTCCTGGATTGGCTACAAAAATCACAAAATGGTTACCTCTGTTTCCTAGACTAACATCCTTGGTTACAGAAAAATCTGACTTCCTTCGTTTTGCAGGATTCTGTAAACGCACACTTCTGTTTTTATCCTTTGGACTTGCTCTGTCTATTGGTGTACACTTACAATTGATAAGTCCCTGTGTCACTTGCCTTCTGTATTCTAGTAATGTTACTGGGCCAAAAAGGTTGCAGTAAATGATGTATGAATTGATAAAGGCTATTTCAACCATACCCCAAAATAACCTATGCCACCATTTTTTGGATCGTCGCCCTATCCCATATACAGGTCGTAGTCGATCTGCATGATCTATACCTCCCATATTGGTGTTGTGGTCCTTCACTACAGTAGGACAATCAATACTGATCCTGCTACCATCCTTTTCTTTTCTTGAAACACATGAAGTCTCTGTTCCATGAAAATTGGATGAAAATGTCACAGCCCGGTTATCCTTCCATTAAAAGACACCTATATCCATGTATGAAAATGTGAAATCAAATTCCCCTCTAGTGGCAACTTTTGGAAGACCCAAATTAGAAGGAAACCCCTTCCTATTTGTTCTCAGTGTTCCACAGGCTAATGTGCTTTCAGCCTTCAGTCTTTCTATAAGATACACGGTTGTGAAAAAGTTATCAAAGTATATAATCCTGCTTTGACCCCAATATCTTTTAGACAGTCCCAGAACTATTCTTTCCCCTAACATGCAGTTCTCAAATTCTTTCTTTAGATTTGAATGTTTTCCTTGATAGATGTCAAAATTTAAAATGTATCCTTTCTGATCTGCTAGGCACCATAATTTGTAAACCCTTTTTATTGGTTTCATTGGGTTATACTGTTTCATTGAATTTCTGCCTTTGAACAGTGTTATGGATTCATCTACACTCAATTCTCTTGTACCATGATACAATTTGGGAAAGTGATCATTCAAAAAAGTAAGCAATGGGCGAATTTTATAGGCCTTGTCAGTGTTACCACTAGGTATCTCTGTGTTGTCATTGACATGCAAGTTTGAAAGAATGGCATCAAACCTGTCACAACTCGTGTTTTTTACAAGTGCAACCCCATAATCTGCACCAGATGCCCAATAGTGCTTCGAGGATGGTAACTTGTGATATCCCATTAGGAAGTTGATGCCTATAAATGCCAGCAGTTCATCCTCTTTCAGATTCAAAGTTTTGCTCTTCTGCGTAGTATACAAGTTGCTTTGGAACACCAAATGCTCCAGTATAGGTTGAATATCTGCTAGTATGACATCAGTTGCTGTCTGGCATGCACCCACCTCCTATTCATTGCTCCTGAAACAATATTATCTGTATATAATATGTATCCACTTCTTTTCGAACTATATAATAAAAACAAACAAAGAAAAAAAAGTAAAAGAAAAAAATGTTGAGTTTCAGCCAGTGCTCAGAGAAGGCATTGCATTTCATGTTTATCATTCATTTGTTGACATCAACTCTGCAAGGCTTACCTTCACTAACAGTGTATTCTGAAACATTACTGTCTACATTCCTTTTCCTTCACTTTCTATCAAAATTGGAGTTTGAGTCTGCTGCTGTAAGCTGTGGCAAATCATATTCCATGTCACCTGTCAGGGCACTATGCTCCAAAACTCTCCCATTTTCACTGTCAATCTCCATAAGTTCAGCTTCAAATACTCTGTTGAAGTTTTCTTCCTTACTATTATTGCCCACATTGCCTTCATTATCTTCTTCCTCCTCATCATCTTCTATGTCTGTAACCTCATTGCTATCATCAGATAAATCCATGAAAACTGTAAGCATTTCCTCCTCTCTGAGTTTCTTCATATGCTGATGTGCCTTATACTTCTGTAAAATACAAACAGAATGCTTTATTGGCAACATTTTCACAAATTAAAGCAGCAATATGCTGCAAAAAACACAAAAATGTTATGAGGTTATGTCTATAACAAAATTTCTACCAATGACCTGTAGAATGTTTGTCACATTTAACAGTATAAGCTTTCAATTTTCAACTTACCTCCATCATATAAATGTGCAAATCCACCAAAGAAACCGTTTACAGTTACCAAAAATAGCAATGACAACTCATGTAGTCCATTCAGCTTTTCCTGCCTGGTGCATACTGATGAACAAATGAAGTCAGAGGAATGTAGAAGACAGTGATATGTTGCCAACTGTCAAAATATGTTGTAAACAGAGTACTTGTGAGCACCAACAGGCTAGAACAACCAGTAAAGCTACAAATAGGAATCAAGCCCTGTTTAAAGCTATTGGTAGTTCTGAGTACCGTCAGGCAGCAAAGGGGTAAACTATGTTAGGCACCTTAAGAAACTAAAATTTTATGGTAGTTCAGTGATCCATTCTCTGATACTCTACAAACTCCGAAAAATGGAGGGTTTGCACTCTAAGAGCAGAGAAAGTTTCTTTTTGCTATATTTTGTTCTAGCTCATTAATGTCAGGGTACACAATGAAACATATCATACGTGGTAACAAGCATTGAGTATTTAAAATACATTAAACCGTCATGAATGTTAAAAACATGAGGTGGTTTAGTGAGTTTGGTATTTAGGTATGTGTGCGCGTGTATGGTGTGTGTGTATGAGTGTGTGTGTGTGTGTGTGTGTGTGTGAGAGAGAGAGAGAGAGAGAGAGAGAGAGAGAGAGAGAGAGAGAGAGAGAGAGAGAGAGAGAGAGAGAGAGAGAGAGAGAGAGAGAGAGAGAGAGAGAGAGAGAGAGAGAGAGAGAGAGAGAGAGAGAGAGAGAGAGAGAGAGAGAGAGATTTAAGGCGCCGTTCAAAGTAGATTAGTAGCATAAGCTGTACATGGTTGCTGTTAATTTTCAAATTCGCATTTAATATAACATAAAGCAGGTCTTACCATAAATTAATATGTGTGACGTACTATTATAATTAAAACATTGTACTGAGAACACTTGTAAAAAATCATAGTTTAAAACGCTTTCTACGAAATCAGAGTTAAATAAAAACGCTTTCCGACATTATGAACCATTAGTCATCTAGTTGCTCAGATATGGCCAATGCCGCCAAGGATATAGACAAGAAAATAAATAGAATTAATGGAAGAAAAATATGTTGTGGATGATGATGATAATGAACAAGACCAGAATAGCCATGGAGGAGAAAATGAATAGATGATATAAGGAGATTACTTAGAGCCTTCCAGCGCAATATTTGGTGGGCAGTTAGGAATTTCTGGCTGCATATAGTGGATTTTGGGTGCATTTAGTAGATTTTTGCTGTATTTAATGGCTTTGCATTGTATTTAGCGAATATTTTGATTTAGTCGCTCTTGGGGTGAACTTAGTGAATTTTTTGTGCATCTAGTGGATTTTTTATGCATTTAGTGGATTTCGGGTGCATATAGTGGCACTTAAAGAGTATTTAGTGACTTTTAAGATGTATTTGGCAGAGGTTTGCTACATTTAGTGGATTTTAGGTGTATATAGTGGTCTTTGGGGTGTATTAGTAGATTTCGGCTGTGTTTAGAGGTTTAGTGTTGAAGTGTCTCCATACCTATAATTTCTGCATGTTCGTACTATCACAGACTTCTTCGTTTAACTTGGTGTAGAATGTCTCCCTCGCAGGAACTTGTGCTTCACCCAAAACATTCCACGATGTGACGTAATGTAAACCTCGGGGACTAGTCCCATATGGGTCATTGAATTGATCTCCTCTGCTCTAAAGTACTTTAGGGTTTAAGGATATGATGTTATATTTGCTATTAGTTTATCCAAGCTTGCACTAAGGAACGAGGAATTATCCATAAAACGAATGTTAATATCACCCACATGGAAAATGATACGTAACTTTCCTCAGAGCTAGGAATAACTTCCACTCTCTCATTAGTACAACATAATTGTTTAACAATAAAACGGCAGTCATGCCACTCAGGTTATCCATGAACACAGGAATATAATTAGGTATTTAGCAAGCCAGATTACACTGATTATGCAGACTACCACGAAGTTTACTGCTTAATGGTCATGGTCGCGTACTATCCACTTCTCTTTTTACCGCATCAATAACATTCTCTAAAAGATTCGAAAGTTTTTCACAGCTCATCTGTCCATAAACTTGGGTGCAGTATCATAACCATGATATACAAAGGGTTCAGTAGGAAGAGCGCGCTGTACGCTTTCAATTGACGCCGAGTGTTTGTCATAAACACAGAAACCTCTAGGTATATTTTAGTTAACTGATGGAAATTAATCATTTCTCCACACTAGCGGTATATAGGCTAAGATATTTGATGGATAGAGTCAACATGAAAAATTCAATGCCATGGCCGGGATTTGAACCACGGATCTCCTGGTTTCCGTCCAGTCGCTCTTAACCTTTGAGCTACCATGGCCAACGTGCCGGTTTCTGATACGGAACTGTATAAGACGTTTCCCGATTATAAGAACAGCCGTGATAAGGGTTAAGAAAGCTTTTAAGTCAGCATACACGATTAAGGCAATTTCAGCATCCTTTTACAGTTCTTGAATATAACGACAAAGTTCTCCTTTGTTGGAATAACAATCCTAACATTTTGTCATGCAGTTTTCTATGCTCATTCAACTTACCCACTTCTCCTCATCCATGCTGATGATGGAAGTTCGTAACACATCTTTCCCTTAAGTTTTGTTTTCTAACAGTGAATAAGATTCTTGAAATGCTTTACATATGCATAATGTCTTCCTGCAGAATCTCTTAATAGAGGCTGGTAGCGGTGGTCAGGTAGTTCTTAATCGATAACCTTCATAGGAAACACTTCATTCTTCTCATCCAGTCCGCAAACATTTATGGCGATGTTATTTCTTCGTTCAAATTTTAGGATATCAGTCAAACCAGTAGGAAATCAGACACTGGTGAAGTCGTATCCTGCTTAAATATCCTTATACTTGCTAACAGGCTGAAGATTCTTTTCAATGAACTTATCAAGAGTAGCATGCATAAAACGTTTTCCATCATTAGACACATGCTCCCACCCACAGACAGACACACACACACACACACACACACACACACACACACACACACACACACACACACACACACACACACATACAGGCACACATATACACACACATGCAGGCACACATATACAAACACACAAAGAAGTGCACAAAGAACAGAAGGAGAAACCTCACACTTTTACGTCTGTGAATCTCTATTACGCCTACTTCTACGCTGGAGGAATAGATGTAGCACAGAAATGACATAAAGTGGAACACAGAGACGTATGAAGGCCTGCTCTTTTCAGGCTTAAAGAGCTGTTCTGTTGAAGTCGTTAAAGGGGGTAATGAATTTTTCGGACAACCAAGCACTCCGTTAGCGTCATATTCCTTTCAGAAATGCGCATAACCATTAAAATAAACGGTCACATTCGCCTACCAGTGAGGAAATACTATGAAAGACTTCAGGTTAGAATGGACTGATGATAGCCGAAACTCTCCAAACATACACCTATTAGGCGTGCCATTAGGCTTAAATTGGTATGCTTATTATAAACAAAATATACTAAATTATTTAAATAAAATAAGTTGTCAGAATTCCTCATAGACGCTTGCATGTTTAACAGCTCTGAAAAACTCACTGAATATATTATTCACGGGAAAATGCGATAGTTTCCATATTTCAAATAAAGGGAGTTAATGTTGAACTGGAGTATAAGAATGCCATAGTAGCCTAATTTTTATGGTGAAATTATCTATTAGGTCCATACTAGTAGAACAATTGGAGGTTAATTAAGATTAGGTCTTTGAGCATCGCACTCCCTTTGAATCGTGAGCGCAGCAACTGGGATGTGCAAGAAACATAACGAAGGAGCCTGCAATCACCGCAACCAAGCAGTCAATTTAAACACTCTGGCAACTTAAAATAAAACACATAGATCTCACTTATGCCAACACCCAGCGTAAAATCCCAGATTTATTTTACCCTGAAGATCATGAGTAACAAAAACCTTACCCATTAGCTGTAGATGGTCCAGACCGCAGCGCTGAAAACTGGGTAAAAGGACCGGCCATAGCCCTGACGAAGCCGCTCAGTCACCATATGATATCCAAGATCGAATAGGATAGCTTCTTCTCTTATTTCTCTACAATCATTCAAACAGTACGGACACTTTCCGCAAGATGAAATTGAGCACACTTGCATACAACGAGACGTAAATTACATAGCTGGCTTGAATAAATGGTTGACATGTCCTTCTACATATTTGCCAATTGGAATGTCAATCACTGTGATACTTTATTTTTGTGATTCCTTTTGTAATGCTGGCTGATAAGTGAAATCCAGCGCTGCATAACGGCAGTAGCTTGTAACTTTCCACATTGCATAATGCTATCTTAGTACTAACGGCTTAACGGCGGAAGTGGCAGGTAGAGACTCTCTCCAGAAAGTGTGGTAATTTTTCCCAGCAACTTAGCTTCCAGCTATACCAAATAGTGAGCCCACTGCTGGTACGGGGAAATATGCGAAGTTAATATGGTCGTGGTAAGAGATGGGACTGCTCTCAGGACCCACCTTTACGAAGACTTAAGAGTGACGATGCTTGGCTAGCGAGAGGTTCTACGTCGCAAAATCAAAGAAGTCGTATAGAATTTGACACTGGACATATTCAGTAAATCTCAGCACTGCTTTTACATATTAGTCGTTAGTACTTTACTCACATTCTGAGCTTCTACCTACACACGTTCACCACGTCGACACTATTCACACATTAGACACAAAAACTAGATCGTTCCTTCCAAGCCAGATATATGCGCCTCAAGACTCACGCTGAAAGTGACCGAGCAACAGGACAGTTTGGTCATACCAGTTCAAGCCATTAGCTTATCCTTGTAGTTGAAATTGCTTACGTGACCACCACTGCGTCACCCTTCCATGGACCAGCATAACTTTTGTGACGTGGATAGAAATGCTGTAATCCACTTATTTTATATGGCGTGATGCCACATCTTCCCCGGCCAACTAATTCTGGAGGTCCTCGTCGTGGTGCAGATCAGAATACTGAATGAAAGAAAATGAGAGCACTTTATAAATTTCATAAAAACGCATAGTACAACTTTATACATGTCCATTACGTGAAGCTTGGCGCAAATGTTTACATGGAGCCAGGGTGTTCAAGCGACAGTACCGTTTGTAGTCACATATACACCGCAAGAAAGCAGAATTTCTGCAAAACGATGTATCTTAGTACTGCCCGATGCTGCATCGGGTGAAACTCTGCAGCCACACCTTGGCAATTAATGTATGGAGGAACTAGAACTCCCAGTCCAGCGTACACGGCAGAAACATTGTTCACAGGGAGGACCGATAGGAAGCCGGGCTCCTCCTACACCACACATGAGAACGAAACTGACCTCCGTAACAATAGCATCAAGAGTTGTAGTCCATGACAGGATGGATAACCTTTGGCGAATAAGTTGGCAAGCCACTTGTAGCAAGTAAAAGCTCAGTCAAAGTAAAATGATGCCGTCCAAATGTGCTGCACAACAGAAGTAGGTTCAAATAAAATTGGAGGTCCGCGGATTCCCACAGTCACACAGATTAATAGAAAATTGCATCCGTTAGAACATTGTGAGGTTAGGAAAATGTAGAAAATATGAAATCTGAGGAATCTGAGGTTAAAATTACATAATAGGAGCTACGATACAGGTGTAGGTTTATTTAAATAGTCATGTGACGATTTCTGTAGTGTGAGGCGGTAATCGGTGGATATTAAGGATCCTACACCGAAAGACCGATTTTGCTCCTGACTAGCGATCAGTATGGGAGAGCCACTCCGTTTCAGGGTCCAGCGATCAAATGAAAATACACTCTGCTTCCTTGAATTTTCCCACCAGTTTATTTATATAACACTTAGATTACAACTTTGCTCCTAAACAATCTGCTCGTTACAACGTTACCTTCCCCGAAAACGATCCACGATGAAGTGTCGCACCTTTACTCGATCCTCAGCCTTCTTTCCTACCGCAGACTATCTAGCACGCCCCTTTCCTATTTTCGTGACTATTCCGCCCGTATCACGTGATGCATAACCATTTTTATTGGAGGTTAGTTTTCCTATTTTTACTCTTACTGGGCTCTCACCCCAGCCCATCCCTGTCCCTCCTTTTTGACCTTCGGGGTCATGGGAAGAAATATTCACACTTCTTCTCATATTCCTTAGGGGAGTGTTTTCATCCTCGACCCCTTGACACATTCCTTAAGTTAATGTATTTTTGTTCCCCCAACTGCGGTTTCCGACCCCAACTGCGGTACCTGTCTCAAAATGCCCTTCGGAGGAATATTGCAATTTTCTTTTCTTTACTTATTTCTTTCTTTTTTTAATTGGGAAAATTGTAAATTCCTTCGAAAATCCCACTAAACAGTAATCAACAAAAATGGTGTGAACTGGATTACTTCCTAAGTTACTTCCTATCGGACTTCGCTCCATCAACGCGCGAACGAGCAAGGAGTTTTCGGGAGCTGTTACATATACACTGAACAAGAGACAAAATATATACATACATAGATATACACATATCCTTAAATGCATTGTTACCTAGCAATACCCTGAAATAAATTGTTACATATATGAGCCCTTAAATATTTCTGTTTATTTTTATTTTACCTTTGCTGTGCAAGTCTACACTTTCTTTTGGCATTCAGAACAATGGATTTGCCTTCACTTTTTTATTGACATATTAGGTTGGTGCATATTTGTCTTTTTAGCTGTATACTTTCATTGCAATATTGTGGATAATTAACACTCCGTACACTATCACACGCATCTCACTTGTGCATATCTTGCACAGATTTCTTTCTTCGTACACTATCACACCCTTGTTATTTTTAATCACAAACATATAAACTCGAATATCAGGAAATATAATTGTTGTTTTTTTTTGTTACAATTGTGTCGTTATTCTTTTTGTGTAGCCAAGGGTAGCATTTGGTTTAAGCTCGGGTTCTTATTTCCCAAAAATTTCGCTCTGTATCTATAATTGAATCCTATTCGCGTCAAGCAGTTAGCTTTACAATACTTTTTGCCTTACAGTTAATGAGGTCAGTGACTTCGGGATGCGTCAAATCATGGCTTGTCGTTGGCTATGGCCAATTTTCTAAAGGGTCTCAATAAAGATATATTATACCTGCCTAACTTTTTATTTGTCTTAACATCTTCTAACTCAAAAGAACGGTCACCGAATTGAGCAACGATCAACGCTGGTCCTTCACAGAGTACATGCAGTCTATGTGATGTCTTTTTCATTAGGGAGGACTTATTATGCGTTCTTATCAGCACCTTTTCTCCTAACTGCGGTGTCCATTTCTTCCTATATCGTTTCTTCTGTTTATTTCTGTTTTCTGCGCGTTTTCTCAAGCGCTCATAAGCTTCTAAGATCTGTTGACTTTCGCTTTGCTCCTCGGTGCGAATGGCGCTCGGTAGCCCTGGGATTATATCTTCAGACGGTTCATTCAAAAGTAGTGTTACTGGAGCTATTCCCGTGTTTGGATTAATGGTGTTATTCATGACACGTTCTATCAGAGGTAGTTGGGGAACCCACGAGGTATGTTTCTTTTTGTAGGTGAGGATGCGTAGAAAGATGGACAAGTCCCGTATGGTCCTTTCACATGGATTACTTTGTGGATGGTACGCGGTTGAATTGTAAATTTTTATGCCTGCAGTTCTAATTTTATCCATAAATAATTTGACCTTATGTATGGACGCATTATCTGCCAAAATGGCGTCCATTTTGGCGTATTTGGGTATAAAGTCTTCTATGATCTTTGCTGCTCAGGCTGCGCTTGTTAATTTCTTCATTGGGTATAATTTCACAAATTTTGTAAATATGTCCACTATTACGAAAATATATTTCATCCCTGCTGTTCCCGTAGGTAATGGTCCATGTGAGTCGATTGTTACCAATGCTAGTGGCTTGTCGCGGAGTATGGAAATTGGTCGTGTGTGTTATTTCACGTTAAGTGGTTTTGCTTTCTGGCAGATGATACATGCAGATATGCGTTGACGAACTTTATGTTGTAATCGGGGAATGTAAAAATTTTGTTCTATTGTCAGGAATGTCTTCTCGGTTCCTCCATGAATGATGGCTGTATGAAACGAGTCAATAATTAAGTTTTCTATGACGCGTGGTACGTACGTCCGCCATGTTAAGTAGTGTCTATCTTGCAATTTGTACAGGATTCCGTCGCGTTTTCCAAATGATCCTTTCGTGTCCTTCTGAATATCTGGAGCTTATGTGAAAATTTCTGCTAATTTGGGGTCCTCCTGTTGAAGTTGTCGTATATTTTCTACTTGTTTGATTAACATTTTGTTTAGATGGGTGTCTATTTTTAGGATGTGTACTTCACGTGTGTTGCCTTGGCATTCTGGTATGGCTCCTTTTGTGGTCAGTCCAGACAGCGTGTCTGCGAAGATATTTTGGTTTCCAGGTATATGTGAGATGGTGACATATGACATTATTTCGCGTATGTATCTAGAGATTTTTGAGCTTGTTAATTTGCACTTTTTAATGAATGATAGGCTCACGTGGTCCGAAAATATTATGATTTTGCAATTAAAGATGTAGTCTCTGAATTTTTGAATAGCGAAAAAGATTGTTGCTAATTCCTGTTCCGTTACACATGTTATTTTCTCTGTGTGTGTAAAGTTTTTAGATGCCGTACTTATACGTACTGTTGTCCTTTGTCATCTCTTTGACATAGAACTGCTCCGAAACCAGAAATTGATGCGTCCGTGTAAATGTAGTAGGGTTTGTCGGTGCGGGGTCGTTCCAATAAAATAGCTTGTCCGAATAATTCTTTTACTCTGTCGAATGCATTTTGGTGTGTGCTCGTCCAGCGCCATCTTACGCTTTTCTTTAACAACTCTCTAAGGGGTAATTAATTAGAAATCATGCCTCATACTGGAATATGCCCAATACTCTGCGTAGCTGCCTTATGTTTCTTGGTGGAGGGATTTCTGCAATTGTTCGGATTCCTTCTTTAGCTGGAGAAATACCTTTCTCTGAAATGACGTATCCTAGGAATTTGGTTTCTTGTTGGAAGAATTTGGTTTTTTCTAAGTTCAACGTCAGCCCGTTTGATCTTAATTTTGTAATGACGTAATCCAAATGTTGTATGTGTTCGTCTATCGTATTGTCGTGTAGTAAAAAAATCATCGATATATTCGGTCAGGAATTCTTGAGCAGTATCTCCAAATATGGTATACATGGCTCTTAAAACTCCGCTTGCACTTACTGACATGCCGAACGGTAGTCTGGTAAACTCTAACACTCGACCCTGATATAGGAATCCCGTAAATTTTCTTAAGTGTGGTAGGTACGAGTTTGTCAAGTCGATGCAGGAAAACCATTTTGTTCTTCCGATGCTGGTGAGTATTTGTTCTATGCCAATGGTTCGAAAATTATCTGGTAGAATAAACTGGTTAAGTTGCCGGGCATCTATTGTTATGCGTGGTTTCCCATTGCTTTTGCGCACTATGCAGAGGAGGTTTATGTAGGGGGTATTTGATTCTTGAATTATCTTTGGTTCTAGCATTTCTTTAATGGCGTTTTCCACTGCTGGTTTTAAATTTAGTGGAATGTTCCTGCATTTATAGTGCTATGGTTTTACTTCTTTAATTTGAAAGTCGTAGCAGAAGGATGTATATAGGCCTGTTTTTTTTTTTCGTAAAAGCAGCTCTGTTCTTCCACAGAACAGAAAAAAGAGATTCTTTTTGTCTTTCGTCCAAGTGTCTGAGTCCATTCACTTTCTCCCCTAATTTGGAACGCATTTGTAACTTTAGGTCAAGGACCTGGCATGCGGTTTCTAAGGGTGGCTTTTCTTCCAGCTGTTTGGGGCTATCATTCACACCCACTCTCATGGAGTCATTAATTACTATCGTGACAGGGGAAAAATTTGCTTTTTCGTCCCTGCCGAATAGGTCAGTTCCCTCGCCATTAATCAAGTCAAAACTTTTACAACTCTCATGTGTGCTAACAATTTCCTCAGTCTTTAAAATCGCAAGGTAAATATCTCTGCTTATATTAATGCATTGAACAAAAAATTGTTCCTCCTCCAATTGGTTTCCGGCTTCTGTTAATTGCATGTTGGGAACTGCCTGCTGGGAAAAAGGAATTGGAAACTCTTCGTTGTTGCCTCGAATGGTTAAAATTCTGGCTGCGTAATTAATCTTTGCGTGAAATGCTTGGAAGAAATCGCTTCCTAGAATAACTTGTACAGCCAAATGCGGTATTATTAAAAAAATGATTTCTACATGATTTTGGCCTTAAGTGAATGGAATCATAACTTGTTTATGTATACGTTGTTTATGTTTTCCTATGGCCATTAGTACGTACACATTTTTGGTGGGTAACGTTTGTAGGTGTATGCCTTTAACTTCCAAGAGATTAAAGAATTTTAGACTACAGATAGATGCCGTCGCTCCAGTGTCTAGCGTTGCCTGGAAAGTTTCATCTGCTATGGTGATCTCTATTTGTGGCGTTTATGCTATGTCTTGCTGTATTGTATCCGTGTTCATGTTTCCGGCATTGTTTCCAACTGTCAAGTCTTTATCCTCATCGTGTATCTGTAGTTGCGCCATCGTATTTTTAGTGTTTCCATTTTTAACATACCTCGAGGCAGAAAAAGCAAACGGTCTCCTACCCGAATTTATTTTTCCGTATTGTGTGTCTCACTTGCACCGTTTAGGGATGTGTGGGTGGTTGGGACAAATGTCTGGTTCGCAAACCATTTTTGTTTGGGCCTTGCACCGTTGTTGTAATTTGTCGTTGGGGACCTACTCCTATTTGTTTCTTTGCTTGCTGACTCATGGTTCTCATGAGGTGCTTGTGCTGCTTGCTGGTCCGTCATGTGTGGTGGGTTATCATGGTCATGACCATTATTGGTCCATCGGAGTCCTGCAGGCTTTTCCCTGGGTCTTTGAAAAATATCATACCGTCTCTCTCCGGTAATATGACTGTCATTGGCGTGTCGTCTTGGATATGTTCGTTGTGTGCGCATGAAATTTATGTAATGTGTTCGCTGGGGATGTTGAGGATTTTCTCGGGGTTGTCTTTGGTGATACCGGGAATTGTGTCTTCTGTGGTCATACGTGGGTACCTGGTCTCTGTACCGGTCTCTGGGGTGTGTCTGTTCGTTATGTCTGTTGTATGCCCTCGTCCCACTAAAGTTTTGGGCATGTTGCGACGTCCTGTCATCTCGTAGTCCTGGGTTCAGTTCAGTCCTGGGTGGTCCTAGTGCCGTCAAAAGTTCGATTGTCTCGCTAATTGTACTGGGTCGTGCGACAGTTAAAGGATTTTTATCTGTTCTGGTTAGTGTCGCGTAACTAAACTAATAAATTCCTGAGGTTCCATGGGAGGGTCCAACATTTTACTTTGTTGCGCTAAGTCTAGAAAGTAATCCACCATGGATCGTCCTCTGTGTGGATATTTTCCTGTATTTATGTTCGTTGGAACAGCATATTGTGTTGCGCCATTCCAATATTTTGTTAAAAAGTGTTGTTTGAAGCCTGTGTAACTGGTGTGGTCACCTACTGCTAGCCTAAACCAAGTCAGTGACCGCCCCTGCAAGCCTCGTTAACTGTTATCATCTTAAAATCATCTGTAATGTTCTTGAGCTGAAAGTAATACTCTAGTCCATTATGTAACGCTTCGCGTTGTCTCTCACGTCATCAAATGTTGGCACGGTTATTTCATTCAACAAGTGAAAATGGTTAGGGTACCCGGTGTTTATACAGTTATTGTATATGCTCCCTTGGCTAACACTATTACCTGTTTCCATAGGTACCGTTGAAGACGTGTTTTGGCACGTGTTCATCGGTCCCTGTCTGGTCGGTACACTTGAAATGTCATTACTCTGAGGTTGGTCATTACATATCTTTAAGTCATTAAGAGCCTCTTTGAGTGATGCCATTTCTCGTGTATGGTGTTCAATTCTTTTATCAGCTGAGCGTTGAGCTGCGTCTGGCTGTGTCAGGGTTTCTTTAATTGCTATCAATTCATTATGAGTGGAATTTTCTGCTTCTTTCTGCCTATTTTGTATTACGCCACAGGTGTTTCGCATCTGCTCCCTGAACTGGGCATGCACATTATCATTATGCTGTGAAATCTGGTTAAGTTGCTCCCTGGTGGTTTCCATGTCCTTTTGTGTATCGTGCACCTCTGTGCGGATATTCAAAAATTCTGCCTCTATAGTGGCCTGCCCTAACCTAATTTCTGCTAATTGCTTATTCTGTTCTTCTGTTTTACTTTCTAATTGTCTTTTCAACGTGTTTGTGTATTCTGCTATCCTTTTTTCTAAATTATTTTCTAACGTGCTGTTTCTTGCTGCTATTTGCTGACTATGTTCTGACATTCTACTTTCTATTTGTTGGCTTTGTTCGGACATCTTAGTTTCTAGGTTGCTTTGAAGCTGCTGGAGCATCTGTTGCATCATAGCCGTGAGGCTGAGTGTTGCCTCAGGACTAATTTCTTGCACAGCGATATCTCCGGGCTGCCCTTGGATTTGTTCCTCCATGTCTGCGTTAATTATCCTGCTACTTCTCAGGATCATATAAATTTTACAGTCTGTAGTGTTACTGCCAGGTTTGTCCTACACAGTGAGCGCCCCTTGTGGAAAGACTTTGGAAAGGGTACTTACTCCTGATGTTGCTGGTGTTTACCTCCGTCGGAAGTGGAGGTTGTTGCTGTCCTGTTGTCGTCGTGCTCAGCGACCTCGTCAGCAGTGTACGTCTAAGATGTGGTGGTGTGATCTGCTGTTGCTCAGGGTGGTGTCTCCGGGCGGTCGTCGCGTTCTCGGCGACTGTTGCACCTGGTGTTTCTCTGGGCGGTAATCTCGTTCTCGGTGTGATGGCCTTGAAGGAGATGTTGGTGGTTGTGGAAGCTCGCTGGGTGGTTAAAACACGTTGGGTGCCATTTGAGGCGGTAATCGGTGGATATAAAGGATTCTACACCGAAAGACCGATTTTGCTCCTGACTAGCGATCAGTATGGGAGAGCGATTCCGTTTTAGGGTCCAGCGATCAAATGAAAATACACTCTGCTTCCTTGAATTTTGCCACCAGTTTATTTATATAACATTTAGATTACAACTTTGCTCCCAAACAACCTGCTCGTTACAACGTTACCTTCCCCGAAAACGATCCACGATGAAGTGTCGCACCTTTACTCGATTCCCAGCGTCCTTTCCTACCGCAGACTATCTAGCACACCCCTTTCCTATTTCCGTGACTATTCCGCCCGTATCACGTGATGCATAACCATTTTTATTGGAGGTTAGTTTTCCTATTTTTACTCTTACTGGGCTCTCACCCCAGCCTATCTCTGTCCCTCCTTTTTGACCTTCGGGGTCATGGGAAGAAATATTCACACTTCTTCTCACATTCCTTAGGGGAGTGTTTTCTTGCTCGACCCCTTGACACATTCCTTAAGTTAATGTATTGTCACCCGAACGTTGGAACACCCTATAGAACCAGCTGAGAGCGGGCAAGCAGGGGACGGTCGGCGTTCGGCACGCCCCCCCCCCCCTCGTTTGTCTCATAGTGGTGACAAGGTGTGCCTGGGAGAAAAAGCATCACTGCGCTGTCTCTTTCTGTTCCACCTGTGTTCTCGAACTTACGGGATATTTCATCTAATCTAGAACCTTCCAGATCGACCCGCTGGCCCTATATAAGCAACACGTCGGGCAAGAGAAGTGAGTCAGTTCTTGGTGTAAGAGTGCAGTGCTAGTGTACGACAAGAAGACTGTGTAAGTGCATCGGAGTATTGTCCGTAATTACGAGTGCAGGTGAAATTGTAATGGACGAACTGGTGAATCGTAATTGTGTGCATTATGTAATTCTGTGTAATTGGCAAGTGTTTAACTGTAAGTTGGTGGAAATAAAGAACATTTTTGAGTGGTGCAATTGGACTTTTCATTTCACGAACCCACAAAGTCACAGTATGTTTGTTCCCCTAACTGCGGTTTCCGACCCCAACTGCGGTACCTGTCTCAAGTGCCGCTAGAAAAAATTATATTATTGAACTATGTCTATATTAATTTTAAGACAAAAAAGCTGAATTTGGGATTGCTGTAAGTTTTGGGCCGATTTGCACAGATATATCTCCTTAATAGAAACGACTGTTGGACAGATAAGAAATTCAAAAGGTCATAACAGAATCTTAATATCATTTAAAATTATATCAGGATGTGTCAAAGACAAAAAGAACAAAAATTAATTAAAAGCTAAACCTACAGAATCCTAATTTTTAATAAAAACCCTAAATGCCCCATTGTCGACTAAAAATAAATAAAAAGCATAGCTTTCTAGTAAGCGTTTCCCGTTCATTCAAACAAAATTACAGCAATTACGGCACCATGAAAAGAATTCTCGTACCTGCTGTTGTAAAGGCACTTCTGTAAAATTTTACGCAAACCATTAAGATTTTTTGCTCTGCAGTTTCATTTTCAATGTTGGAAACAACACCGGAAGTCCCCAAACAATCGATTTCATGATTCCTTGAGATAGAGTAGAAAAACGTAAGCATGACAAAATCACAATGGTTTTTTTTCATATATATATAATCTTCGACCGTGTAGCCTAGTTAATTAATTGCTGTCCTTACAAGTACAAGTTGTAACGTGAACAGAGTCCCAGAGTGGTGATTTTAAAATTGGGTAAAGCAACAGCTTCGTTTCAGTATATTTACACACATGTAAGAGAAATCTTACGGGAGCAAATTCCTGCTTACCAGCGGTACTGATTGTGATCTGATATGATTGTTAACAATTGACACCATCAATAATTTAATTAATAATCCCTCCCCCAAGTATTATTATTGGCTCAAGAAATAAGCATTTACACCAGCACAAAAATATGATGCTACTGCATTGAAACTGCCAAAAGATAATACTCATAACAAAATTGTGAAATCCAGTACAAGGAATTTGCAAAGCTATACATATAAGTTTAAAATAAATAATATTCTAATCAAGATGAAATGCATTATACGGGCTTGCTTAACGATTCAAACATGTTTTAAGCTAAATCTCAATTTAAAGTCGTATCATGTGATGAAGAAAGTTTCCACATTAGGCAAATTTGTGCTTTACTTTGGAAAACTGAAAATATTGAGTTTCCCTTCTTTAGGCTCTCCTCAACATATTAATTTGAGTTCGGCATAATGCTGCTACAGGGGATGACTTTTACAAGGTTGTAGAAGCTAGGATAATATTATATTAATATACACATGAATGATTAAACTCACCTGTTTCACACAAGGCTGACAAGCCATTACTTTCCCATCTGTGCTGAACGATGCATCACCATTTATCCGCTGTTTAAGAAGTACACTTCTGGTGCTTCTCTCTTTTGGCATATTTGTGTAGCAAACTGTTCTATGCGTGCAGTCGAAACACTGCTTAGAGAATGCGCTTTCCATTCCCCACACAAAGAGCAGTCATTTATCAATCAATTGAAATATCATTAAACTGGTCTTTGCTATTCCCCCTTGAGCGAATTCACAAGATTTTTCATTAGCGTATTGTGACAGGTCTGTAAGGTAAACCACTTTTTGTATATCCAATGTGCAGCATTAAGAAATTTCTGTTCCCCGAAATCTTCACGTTGAAACCAGCAAATGGGAAAGCAGTTGTTACAAATTACAAGCATAAGGAATTGACTAAATAGGCAGTTTTAGGCACTAATAAGCAGAATAGGCACAAATGTATGAAACAGACATTTATAGGCACTATAAACCTAAGAAATTAGGCTAATAATGGTAGGAAACGTGCTTATAACTTAAAAGCCTACGTTTCTGAGCAAAGGAATAAAATAGGCAAGTAGGGCAACATCCACCCCTAATTATGACCAACTTTCGTGGAAGATTGCACTGCTACACGAGACACAGAAAAGGATGGAACACGAACATTATTCTTGACAGATACCTTATTCAAAGGAGTAATAATATAATCACCTTATAACACGAGATTTTCAGCAATATCAGCAAGGAGTACAACATCAGTCATAAAAATAGGTATAATAAGCATTGTGCCTTCAGTAGTTTAAATAGTTGCCTTACCTGGGGACTAGGGGACCTGGGGACTTCTGTCTGTGTCAGAACACTTCACTTCACAGTCTGTTATGGTCTTTGCCTCCTGGTTCGGGATGGCATATACCTCCAGCCACTTGGTGCTGTAGTCCACGACCACCATCAGGCACTTGTTGGCTTGGTCGGACACTGGGAATGGTCCAGCTATTTCGACGGCGATCCGTTCGAATGGCGCTGCAACATTGTACTGCTGCATGCGTCCCAGGCTTATTTTCTAGGGGCCGCAAACCGCCGCGCATACGTGACAATGACGGCACCAACTCTCAGGGTCTGCTCGAAGCCAACGCCAGTAGTAGCGCTGTCGGAGTTTCCGATTGTTCGGTTTGCTCCTAGGTGTCCTCCTGAAGTGCCGGCCTGCACTTCCTCAAAGGCCTACGGGACCTTACTTCGGGAAAGTACCAAATGTTCTTTCTTCGTCTACCCATCAGCTGATTCCCATACCCGGAATAGCACACCCTCTCTGATCTTCAGTGAATCCCATTTGGCCCAGTAGAATTTGTATGTGGGGCTCCTCGGTGCGATGTCCTCCCAGGTTGGTCTTGTCCCTGATCCACTTCCCTCAAGGGAGGCCCCAAATCAACGTCCACCAGCTGCTCCCTTCTCAAGCCAGCGCTATCCGAGCTATCCGCAGGCACTGCCCTGACCACTCTGACAGCTGCGGTTACGCTCCTTTTCTTTCACTCTTGAGCACTGGCCGCACTCTTCTGGGCAAGGTCTTTGGGACATGGCGTCTTCGTTGCCGTGACTCTTCCCTCTACGATGTTCAGAGGTGAAATCGTACGACTGCAGCCTCGTTTCCCGACGTGCTGTCTGGTCTTCCAGGTTCCTAAAGCTCAATAGCCAAGTGAGGGCGGAGTGGTCAGTCCTCTGTTGGAATGGCTGACCGTACAGGTACTTGTTGGGGAGGTTCCAAGGTCTTCACTACTGCCAGTAGCTCTGGCCGTGTGACGCAGTAGTTCTTCTTTGCCTTGGACAGCGTCTTGCTGTAGTAGGCTATCACTCGCTCGTGGCCGTCCTGGACTTGGAACAGGACGCCTCCAATGCAGTGGTCGCTGGCGTCGGTGTCCAGAATAAAGGCGCCACCTGGTTGTGGAAATCCCAGAATAGGAGCGCTGCAAACTGTCTTCATCAGGTGCTTGAAAGCTTCTTCGGTGTCCTCCGTCCACACATTAGGCCGGTGTTCCTTTTTCAGGCAGGTTAGGGGCTTCGCAATGTCGGAGAAGCCCTTTATGAAGCTGCGGTAATAACTGCACAACCACAGGAAACTGTACAACTCTCACTGATCCTTTGACCGGGGCAAAATTCTCACTTCCTGTGTCTTTTCCGGGTCTGTGGCCACTCCTGTTGGTTAGACTATGTGGCCAAAGTGGTTGACCTCCTTGCGGAAGAGCTGGCATTTCTTCGCGTTCAGCTTCAGGTTAGTCGCCTGCAGCCTCTGTAACACCTTACTCAGGCTGTCGAGATGGTCTTCGAAAGTATTGCCGATGATGATGATGATGATGATGATGATGATGATGATGATGATATCCAGGTTTAGCAGGCAGGTGTCGTAAGTCAACTCTCCCATCACCGATTACATGAGGCGTTGGAAGTTAACTGTTGCGTTGAAGAGACCAAAGTGCATAACTGTGAAATGCCAGCCCTTGGCCTGTCTAGAATGCAGTCTTCTCCTTGTCTCTTGGGTCTAGAGTCATCTGCCAGTAACCCGACTTCAGTTCCAGGGTCGAGAACCACTGCGCACCAGCAAGCGTGTCCAGGGTGTCGTCAATCTGGGGTAGGGGGAAGCAAACCTTCCTGCTGACAGCAATCAGCTTCCTGTAGTCCACAGAGAAGCGTATCTCGCCGTTCTTCTGCGTCACCAGAACTACAGGGGAACACCAAGGGCTGTCAGACTCTTCAATCACTCCCCTGGATTTCATATCCTCTATCATTTCTCGTACCGCTGCTCGTTTTGCCAGCTGAACGCGTCTAAGTGTTTGCCGAATAGGCCAGGCGTCTCCGGCGTCGATGTGCTGGAGCACCCAGTCGTTTCGGAAGTAGTCGCTGTCACCTTGGCTACCGAGCAGGAAGGTTGTGTGTGGTGAAAACTGCGAGGTTTTTGAGTTTTTAATAGCTTATAGTTTCTATCTTTATAGTGTCTCTTGTTCTGGTGCTTCAGTTGCAACTTAAGTAATCATCTGAGTTAAATAAGTTGCATTTTTTAATAATAATAATAATAAGAAGAAGAAGAATAGTGAATTAGATTATTAAATTTTGGAGGTGGTGTGTTGCTTCCTATAAGTAGAGAGCGTCGTATGTGATATGTTGATATTTGTTATTAAATATTTTGAGATTAATAGTACTGGCGGAGGCTGGTACGTGTGCAGGTGGGAGTAAATGTGAGAGGGAGGAAGATGTTTTTGCTCATAGAAGAAGTTTGGTGAGATCCGCAGTTAGAAGTAGTAAATGTGTTATTAATAAGGAATCTGAGAAAGGAAATATGCAGGATTTATACGATTATATTGCAGAGATAAGTACCGTTATTGGAAAGGAGAAGGTTAATGCTGAAAATAAGAGCACGATTTTTAGCTTATTAGCAAAATTTCAAAGAGAATTAGAAAATGTAAAATTGGAGAAAGAGAAGCTTTTAAGGGAAGTGGAAGTGTATAAGGAATTGTATGAAAAGGAAAGAAATGAAGTTAAGCAACCTTCTGTGTTATATGCACAGGTTGCGTTTTTTTTTCACAGCCGAAAGGAAAAGATATTTAGTTTCAGAGAAATATGAACAAGAAAACATGCACTCTGTTTATATCATCGACAAAAAATCAGGATGCCAAAGAAGTAAGGAAGATGGTTTCAACAAAATTGAAATTAACAGAAGAAAGAATTAAAATTCAGGGTTTGCGAATGGCTGGAGAAAGGGCTATAGCTATTGAAGCAGAATCAGAAGGAGATGCAGAACGTATAATTAAAAGTAAAAATCTGGCTAATCAATATATTAAAATTGAAAAAGCTATGAAACGGAATCCCTTGCTTATTTTATATGATGTAATGAAATGGAGAAGGGAAAGTGAAATGAAAGAAGAGGTATTGGATAAAAAGGTTTTTTACCAGGGTTGAACTCTAAGTTCAAAACTGGTCCAAGGAAAGAGAAATCTGCTCACCATGTGGTGGAGGTTTCATCTCAAGTGAGGAAATTAATTATAGCAAAAACAAGGCTGTATATAGGCTTTCAAGCCGTAAACATAAAAGATTTTATTTCTGTTTCCAAATGTGCTAAGAGTCAGGCATATAGATATGTGGCCAAATATTGCAATAGAAATGAATTTGTGTGCAATAGCAAAGATGATATTCTGTTTGGTTTAGTGGTCAAAAGCTTTTCAAGTAAAGATAAGGAGGGAAACTGTAAAAAATTAGTAGCATATTATAAGCCATCTAAAAATGTGATTTTGGCAAATTTAGCAAAATTTTCTAGTATTAGAATTGTTAGAGTTCATAAATTACGCAGAAGAATTATAGATCAGCAGTCACTGGATGGATCGAAGAAATATTCTCTGGTAAATGCAGATTATGCATTTATAAGGTTTAGAAACAGGCTTAGAAGAGTGTAACTATCAGTTTTTAAATATAGCTCAAATTAATGCCCAGAGGAGTAAGTTAGTCATGTCAGAGCTGGAGAAATTGATAGAGGAATTAAATCTAGATAATTTGTGTATACAAGAACCATATGCTGTTAATGGAAGGATATGCCATTTACCTATGATGGCAAGAAGAATTTGTGCTGGAAATAATCCTATGGCAGCAATAGTGATAGTAAATAATAATCTCCAACTTGTAAATATAACGCAATTTGATGAATCGCATACGAATTGTATCGAGGTAATTCATGAGCAAATTATTATTTTCAATATAGCCATGAAATTTATTCATATTTAGATAAAATCAGAGAAATTCAAGACAGATTTAGAAATTATGAAGGAATACATACCATGGATGCGAATTCCAAATCCTCATGGTGGTTTAGTGGAATAAAGGATAGAAGAGGACAACTGCTTGAGGAATTAATTTCGGAAAAGAATTTATATGATGGTGTTTATTGTGTAGAAGATAGATATTCGAAAAGTATTTATATGTAGTTAACCAGCCGTTAAATCCACCTACTTTTGAAAATAGACAAGGGCTAAGGCAAATATAGATGTAACCTTAGCTGATATTAAGGCTTTACAAAAAATTTCAAAATGGAAAGTTGGGCAAGATTTTACATCCAGTGATCATCGTTTAATTCATTTCAATTATAAAATGCAAGGTGATGTGAGAAATGTCTTTAACATGGAATTTAGAAGGAGTTTCGCGCTAGCCAATTGGGATAAATTGAAATATATTATTGATATTTAATAAGTTTTAAAGGCATTCCTGTAGACCAGGAGGCAAATAATTTAATGGAAATTATTAAAAGGGCTATAACATAGTCAGTTCCCAAAATGAAAAATAAGAAATTTTCAGATAGTTGTTGGACGGAGGATTTAGAGAAATCTCGAAGGAAGATGCGGAAGTTGAGACAAATTTATCAACGTTCTATGATTGAGGAAGATCGGCAATATAAATTAAATTTATATCGACAAGCTAAACAAAAACTTAAAAATGTATTAGGGGAAACTCGTAGCAAATCCTGACAACAGTTTATAGAAACTAATTAGACTAATAATATTGGGGTTCACCGTATAAAATCATCATGGATAAAATCAAGAGGCCGAAGTAATGAATACCTTAATTAAGAAGATGTTACGCAAACTATATATTGGGAAGATACTTCAAATTTATTGTTGAAAATCCTATTATTTGATGATGATGTGGAAACCGATAATCTTGACAACATAATCAGCAGAATTAATCTCAAGGGGATATGTATAAATAACAATGCTATTATACCCATTCATGAAATGGAGGTTAAGTTAATATTACAGAGTTTGGAAAAGAAGCCATGTGGACCAGATGCTATTCAGAATGAGGTTTTGTCTGCTCTAAGTGAGAATTAACACCATATTTGACAAATCTGTTTAATAATTGTCTATGGAGGGGGTCGTTTCCGGAAAACTGGAAAGAAGCCAGAGTAATAATTTTAAAAAAGAAAATGACAAAGATCCCAATATACCCAAGTCGTATAGGCCTATCTGTTTATTGAATACCGTTGGAAAAGTGTTTGAGCAATTGATAAATAAAAGACTTATGGAATATAAGTCCATGATTGGGATACATGAGGATCAGTTTGGATTTAGGAAGGGAAGACCACTGAAGATGCCATTTATAAAATACTAGACATCCTGTATAGAACCACTAATAAATATTTAATCATCATATTTATTGATATCTCTGGCGCTTTTGATAATTTATGGTGGCCATTCTTTTTGAGAGGCTAAGGCGTCAAAATTATCCAAGAACCCTGTATAATATTTTACTGGATTATTGTAAAAGCAGAAAAGTGTACGTTCAGGGTGTGAATAAGTGTATCTATAAAAATATAACTAAAGAATGTCCTCAAGGCTCAGTTCTTGGTCCGACGTTTTGGATATTGTAATGGAAACTTTAATGGAACAAGTACGACAGAACCCAGATGTAAGAAGGACCATAGCTTATGCCGATGATGTGCCATTTTTGATAGATGGAAATTCGAGTTTTGAATTGGAAAAGAAAGCCAGAAATTTAGTCCGTATATTAGAACAATGGTGTCTAAAATCCAAATTATGTATTGCTTCACAAAAGTCGGGCTATATGTTATTAAAAGGAAATTTAAAAAGAGATCCCATAATTAAGATAAATGGTGGAAATATTAAACGCAATTCAGAAGTTAAATATCTAGGCCTTGTTTTGGATGAAAAATTAAATTTTAGAAAATATTTGGATTATATAAGGAATAAATCAGAAAACGTTATGCTAAAATTAACAAGGATACGACAGATAAAATTTAAAATTCCATTAAGAACCATGATTACCTATCATTATTCAATTTTTGCCTTGATAATTACTTATGGAGTGGCGGTTTGGGCGCATAGGACGAATAATGTTAGAATGAGGAAACTAATTCGAGGCTCACAACGAAAAATTGTATTGAGGCATACAGGAGCGGTATGTACAATGCCAACAATGGCCTTATTAGTAACCACTGGAATATGGCCGATTGATTTCTTAATCAAATTAAGGGGAGCAACGTTTTGGCTAAAAAGAAATAATTTGGATAAAGTACAAGATATTTTGGGAGAAAGATGTAGAACAGTGCAAGATATTAAGAAGAAAATTATACGAGATTGGCAGCAAGAATGGAATGAAATAACTGTGGGTAGATGTACATTTGAATTGTTTCCCGATATTAAGGAATGATTGCATTTAACTTATATAAAACCCATGAAAGGAACCATTCACTATTTGACAGGACATGGCCCATATGGGACCTATTGGTTCAAAATTAAGAAACATGTCAGTGATGTTTGTAAAAACAGCAGCGTAATGGATCTCCAGAACATGCACTTTTTGAATGTAATAAATATATACATCAATTTGATGAAGAAAGAGAGCGCTTAAGTGGATGTCAAATATTCTATATCTTGAGAGATAAAGAGTTATATCCATATCCTGATACTTTAGCCATGAAAGTTGGTGAATTATCAAAAAATGAAGTAATAATAACGGAAGAGATAGTAAGCATTAATCAACCCTAAGAAGCAGTTAGAAGATCGGAGAGGATAGAAAGTCGAACCAGAATTATTGATAATGTATGAATCATATAATATAATGAAGAATAAGGAGCACATGAAGCTTTATTTCTCAATCAAAGGAGATATTATTTTATATCTACTGGAAAATAAGAGGATGGAGTGAAGGAGATTTAGACATGGC
>CM060950.1:182763940-182766440 GCA_030765055.1 Mantis religiosa
GCTGTCATACTTACCCCGGCTGAAGGCGCGCAGTGTCACTCTAGGGGATGGTGGTGATGGTGCCTACGTGCCCCTATCCACCACGGCCCTTACTCGTTTTCCGTCTGCTCTTGCTGGTGTGGACAGTCTCTCTCCAGGTGTCCCGGCTGTCCTTACCCTCAACACACGCCACTTGGTCTTCGACGGCGTCCCTCGGCAGGCCTCCGGTCTCCCGTGTAGCAAATATTCCTGCTATTTGACGTCGGGGTAGTCGTGACCTTGACCGCTTCCATCCTCAATGCTGCCTTCAGCAACTCGTGGATGATTTTGTAGTCGCGAGCATTAGGCGCTGACGTATCTTGGTGTCTGGTACCCAGTCAACAAATGTGTAGGCAGCCTCTCGGGATACGAACTCGGGTGGGAGGTCAAGGCTTTGCTGGTCAGCTGCTCGATTGCCAGAGCAAACTCCTGCAGCGTCTCCCCTGGTTGCTGCGACCTTGATTTCAGCTGGCTGCGGTAGGCCACGGCTAGGCAATGGTATCCGAAGCAGTTTTCCAGGACCTCCCAGATGTCCTTGAGTACCGCCGCTGGTGTATCCCGTTCAGGTCTTCTGCGGCCCGTCCCTGAAGGCTTGGTATTAGGTGTGCGGCCTCTCACTCTGTTGAGCACTTGTGTTTGGCCACTGTGTCGAATTGACGGCGGAAGACTTCGAACGTTGATGTGCCATCGTACATGGGTGGTTTGACGTGCGTCCTTCAAGTCCTTAAACCTCCCACCGACGATGTTCTCTACCATAGAGATCTGGGACCTTGTCTTGGTGTCAGCCGTTCCCTCTAGATTGCTAACGCATTTTGCCAGGTCTTCGATATTTTCCACCATAGCGTTCGGGGATTTGGTGTTATTGTCGGCCTTTCCCTCTAAATCGTTAAGGCGCTCGTCCATTTGACCCAGTCCCTTGCCCAGAACCGCGACGTCATCCGTCACGCCGGCCAACTACTCTTTAAACTTTGTGGCGAGGGCCTCGTTTGCCGCTTTTATTTCCGTGGTCAATTCGGTCATCTTCGCGATCAGGCTGTTATTTGTAGCTTCCATCCTCTCGGTGAGGTTCTCGTTAGCCGTCTTCATTTCTTTCAGGTCTGCCGCCAAGTTGTTATTTGTCGCTTTTGTTTTCGCAGCGAGGTTGTCATTCGCCGTCTTCATTTCTTCCATTTTCTCGGTGATGCTGCCGTTAGCTGCCTTCATTTCTTCCATTTCTGTAATCTATTTTACAATGCCGCTTCCATTGTGTTATGTCTCACTCCTGACACCAATTGTGACTTTGTGGGTTCGTAGAATTAAAAGTCCAAGTTGCAGAAATTCAAAATGTTCTTTATTTCCGTAGAAATACACGTACAGTAGCAGAATTACGTCACATACACAATTAGGATCTGCCAAGGTCGTTGACCACAAACAAACAGCGATCACTGTTGCACAATGCCCAGTTCTGTTGACAAAAACTCTCGTTACAACTACTACTCTGTTTATGACGGTTTTTACAACTACCCCACTGGCGTGTCGCGTCTTATATATTCCCTACTCATATCACTAGATATTTCTGGAATATTCTATAACAAACAAGAAATCGACTGTTCTCTATCAATCAGGATGTCACTAGAAAGTTCCATTTACCTCACTTTATCTCTTTTATCTATGCGCTATGTTTATCTGCTTAGGCAAGCTGTTTATATCCGCCCGGCACCATCTGTCCTTTGTCTCTCTGAAGCGAACCTTTTGTGTGCGTCGCCGCAGCCGCGTCAGTACTTTCAGCTCGTCTGTCCACCAAGGTAGCGGTTTCTTGCATTTGATACTTTGAATGCTGAACGACATGCTAATGTAATTCCTGAAAAATGAAGGTCCACTACTTCATTTACATTTTAAAAATCTTGCACCTTCTCAAACATTTCTTGCTCCAGTTTGCCCATATCATTGTTGGTGCTTTCACATTTGAAGTTAATAGCCACAGTATTTACTAACTCGTTATCGAATGCCTGAAAATTGTCACTTTTAATTATATACCTCAGTCCCATATAACCTGTATTCCCTGAGTATTCTTGCTTACCGTGGTTAATATCAAACACTAAAATTTTGTGATCGGAGCAGCTCTCTTGTGTGCCACACTCCCAATCTGAAATGTTCCGTAGCATTAAAGTGTTGGATATCGTTAGGACGGCAAAGCTGCTGCCTCTTGTCGATCCAAAGATAGGTTCTGAACGCTCATTCAATTGTTTAAAGATCGGATGTGGTAATATATTCTTCCAGAATCAATCCCCGTTGATTGGTTAGGACATCGTGCCATGTTTTACTTCTAGCTTTGCTGTATTAATTCTCTCCCTTTCGAATGGTTCAGAATTTCCCTTACATTAATTTCGATTTCATGTGTTTTGTCCAAATAAGTACTTATTCCATGAAATTTTAAATCCCCATAATTCATCTCTAGCATGACACAGTCTTCATATGAAAGTTTTTTAATTTGTAGTAGATA
>CM060950.1:182771440-182788940 GCA_030765055.1 Mantis religiosa
AGGGAAGTCCTTCGCGAATGCCACCATTTGGAGATCAGCCTTCTTCTTGGCATTAAAGTCGCACTCCCATATTTCCACGACAATGTAACCGGCGCTCCTGTTCTCTCCCGTTTTTTTCACGCTGTTTTCATACCTGAGGGCCATAGCTTCCTTACCCGTATTGTACAGAGTCACTTGGGGATCATTAGAAGGTTGCTCAAAACCATAAAGCCTCCAGCGCTGAAAGAACCCTCTTCGCTTCGCCGTCTTCCTCACTGTATCCGTCCACCTTGTGCCCGAGAATTTTCACTTCGCACTGTCTTACCGAATGTTGGAAGGTGATGTTCTGAGCCTCCAGCCATGTCAGCCATACGCAGGCGGTGCTGGACTGCTTGTGTGCTAGGTGGTAACTGCTGTTGGGCTTGGACAGGATGTTTATGTGTATCAGGAACCGCTTGCGGTACACACACATGCACGCATGCGCAATCGTGACGTACTATCTGAACAGGTCTATCCCGTTTGCGTCCCGGAATTCATCAGGTTTAGATATGAATTAAAATGTTCCAGCATCACCCGCAAAACGACATTTAAACTTTTCTTAGTAATTTAAGTTCCTTTCTCAACGCGATTTAACTCACACGAGCAAATTCATATGAACGTGTAAATTAGAAGAGTGATGTGGGAAACCCATGTGAATGTGTAAATTCGTAGAACGAGGAGGTAAATTTATCCGAAAGTGTAAATTAGAGAAGTGAGGTGGGAAATTCATGTAAAATGTATATTTTATGAACGAAGTGAGAAATGTACGTGAATGTGTAAAACAGGGGAACGAGGTGAGCAATTCATACCAATGTGTAGCTTAGAATAATCATAGAAGAAATTCATGTGAATGTGTAAATTAGAACAATGAGTGAAGAAATTCATGTGAGATTGTACATTAGAAGAACTATGTTAAAATTTATGTGAGAGTGTCAATTAGAAGAACTAGGTGAAACATTTATGTGAAAGCGTAAATTAGATATGTAGGCGAGATGTTCATTTGAAAGTGTAAATTATAAGAACGAGGTGAGAGATTCACGTGAGAGTAAATTAGCAGAACGATGTGAGAACGTTGAGCTAATGTGTAGATTAGTACACGGGTGAAAAGTTCATGTGGGAGTGTAAATTTGAAGAATGAGGTGAGAAATTTATTTGAGAGCTGAAGAATGACTTGCTCTTTTTTCTCTCTAAAACTAATTTTCTTCTATTTCTGTTCCCTTGCTGCATTCTGGTCCATACTTACATCCTATTGGCTATTGCACTGAGCCCTGGGATTGGCTCCATACTTCACGAAGGAAACAGAAGCAGTAACTGAAACTATAGGTGAGCAGATGGCTGACCCTAATGAAAATTTAGAGGCGTCAGAGGAATTAAAATGTCTCCAATACTATGTGGAAGGAGGTAACCTTGGAGATTTTATGCACCAGCCTATAATAGTTGGCCCCCACATAGTTGTTTGCTGTAGGCCAAAGACGCCTCCATTTAGAAAGGAGGGCCCGCCTAAGATTATTGTAATTGACAGACGAAGAAGTATACGATACCATAGTGTTGGCAGATCCCGAAGTCACTGCAAACGCCTTCCTACGTTGCTCTGCGCATCGCGTCAGTGTGGAGGCTATCTCAAGCTACTTGCTCCTTATCGAGAAGTCTAAGGCCAACTCTCAAAAGTGGGAAGTAGCCCCCAAGCCAAGAGGTAAAACTAAAAATATGCACTTCAACCAGAGCCTTTACCCTTAGCAAACAAATATTAAGAGCTATCGATGTTGGATGAAGAGCACACAACAAGGGGAGATATTCAGAATCGATAGATCCATCACAACATGTAAAAAGCCCAGCTCCACCTGCAATAGCAGCACCGTCCACTTCCACTGCTCAAAATGCTCCTGCAGCCCGTTCTGCTAAAGCTACCCCTATCTATCTTACAGACCCTGGTAAAGCACGGGATCCACTAACATTCTTAAGCACCAGCATCCCGATATCAAGTACTCTATTCGCAACTTGAGCGGCTCAGTTGATTTCCTTCCGGACTACCTTGATGACCATCGTGCCTTCCGGAAGGTACTAATTAATGGTAATGTGCAGTTTCTAGCTGCATTGCTGCTAGAAGAGAAACTGCTCTGTGACAATAAAAGACCTGCCCATGTACATTACTGAGGCAGACGTCGTCCCAAAACTAAGGGAGCTAAAATATCCAGCGGAGCGAGTTATGCAATTACGAACAAATAGCAGTCTAACACCTCAACTACTACACTTTCCAGTGGCTCTTATAAAAGAAGGGAACTACCAAAATATCTACAAAGAGACGACTATGTTCAACGCTGTCATTCGCGTTGAATCTGTCGGACCCCTTCAATGCAACATCTGCAAGCAATTTACCTACCGTGCTGGTGGATGTCGTCTTGAACCTGTATGTTTCTTCTGCGGCGACCCAGGGCTCAAACCAGTAGATTGAAAGAAACTTGGGCTTCCAAATTCCAAGGCAACCTGTCGCAACTGCAGCAGCGATCATTCTTACCGTTACGCAAAATGACCTGTGTAGCAAGAAGCTAGGGTGGAGATGCACCGTAACAAAAACGGGCAGTGCACGCGGTTTGATGCCACTCCCAAGGTACCAAATCACATGAGTCTCCAAAAAGGAGCTTTTAAGGGTATCCGTTACCCTGGTCTACCGCTACCTACGAGATTACAGCATAGGAGCTACGGTGCTGCCCTCCAAAGTACCGCATAAGTAACTCAACCTGCTGTAAATACAACATCCACTACACCTGCAAAGGAATTTCTACCGACACCAAACTTCAGGAGTCCTCAACCACTCTGCGGAAAATAAATCCAGCATTGCAACAAAGGGAGGGCAGCAAACAGTTCTCTAAATGGCCCTACTTCCAGCAATATGACTTCTTCCAAACCCTCACCATCTTTTGGGACACGCCAACCGGCCCAACAACGCCTGCCAGCTCGCCACCCAATCGCATCTACCGTCATCACCACTGCACTGCTCTGCTATCCCCGATGCTTAGTTCCTGAAGCTCATGGATAGAATACCAATTGAGTTGCAAACGGACTTTGCGATAGCCTTAACTGATGCACTAGTCCAATGACCTGCCACTATACCTCCATAAACCATCTTAGTACACACCGTTTTTACCTTCTTGGAAGAACTGGCGGACAGATATAAGGTACTAATTAACACTCTTAGCCTAAAAATTTGTTCCTGGAATGCCAAAGTGTTGCGGAACAAGCTAAAGGAACCTGCAAACTTCCTTGCAGTTAATAAGATGCAGAACTTCTTGGAGAAGGATACTCAGTTATCCAGTCATCAGAAAGCCTCATTCGCGGGTATGACCTGCCACAGAACTGACCGTGCTGATGGATATGGTGGTACGGCAGTACACATCAGCCGCACCTTACACCATCGACTACACCTACCACCCACCGGCGTACGAGAAACAACCAGGTATCCAAGTGTCCACTAACAAAGGTCCTCTAAACGTTTCCTCTGTTTCCCTTTCACCGAGCAGGCCTTTCAACGAAAGGGACCTGGACATGATTATCTCTGCAGACTCACCCACAACAGCTATGGATTATTTCAATACCAAAAGCCCTCTATGGAACTCCACTATCCGCAATCCCAAAGGTGCTCTACTTGAGCGCTATTTAGAACGACACAACCTTGCTGTACTTGCTCCTACGTCACCCACTATAATCCATGAAAACCGCCATCCATCAGATTGGTTGGATGTTGTTATCCTCCAAAATATCTCCGGTCACCCCCAAATCCCATCTATCCCAGAACTTTCCTCAGACCACTACCCTCTCAACTTCCATCTTCCTCTATCAATCCCCTGCAACTGCTAAGGCACCCCCTAGCTCACTAGATCCTCGCTTCAACAATTGGAGCAATTACACCGAAATGAATGCACGGCAGCCTGCAGACATAAATCCTTACAATAGTACAGAAGAGGCAGACCAGCTGGTTACCACTATCACCGCTACTATGGCATCAGCCGTGGCGCAAGCTACTGTACCGAGGCGTGTAAATTTCAGTGCACAAAAACTTCTACCACTTCAACTACGACGCTTCATATCTGACAAAAACAAACCTCGACGCCAATTTTAACAAACACGCAACCCTCTTCACAAGCGTGAATGGAATCGGCTTCAACACGTATCAAACTTAAGCTAGCTGAACATAGTAACGAAGAATGGGAGAGAAGAGAGTGCACACTAGATCCAAAGGATACATCCCTATGGAGAATGACCAAAGCACTCCTGAAGATTCCATCATCAGACCTGCCATTGGTTGACGGTGGAAGAGTAGCCTCGTCAGCAAGGGACAAGATTGAAATTATGGCTGAGCGTCTAGCCTCTAGCTTCCATCAGGTAGTCAATAGATCATGAATTATCGGAGGAAATTGCCTCATCTGACTGCTGTTGCCTTAGTGTTCCTCATATGGTGCATGAGATCATCTTAACATACACGGCAGAGGTTAATATATCATCAGTTCTTTACGACCCTATAAAGCGGCAGGAGCTGATAAATTGCCATATGCTGTTTGCAAAGCGCTAACGCAATCCTGGATCCACCTACTGGTACATCTGTTTAACAGTTTGTGGCTTCTGGCCCTACTTTCCGACGGCATGGAAACATGCAAGAATAAATACTCTCCCAAAGCCAGGAAAACACCGAAAACAACTGAACAGTCATAGGCCTATCAGCCTTCTTTATTCCATCAGCAATCTGTTTGAGAAAGTTGTCCAACAGCGTCTCCAAAGCACTCTGGACAACATCAGGTGTTACGTCCTGATCAATCTGGATTTCGGAGGCAACATTCCACAACACACTAGCTCCTTCGCCTTGTGGACGAAGTACTAAAGGGATTTAACAACCGGCATTATGTTGCAGCCCTCTTCCTCGATTTTTCCCGAGCCTTTGATACTGTCTAGCATGAAGGCCAGCTACTTCGCCTCATCAATTAAAGAAGTCTATCCTACCTCACACTTAATACACCACTACCTTCAAAATCGATCCTCTGTAGTCAGGAAGGACGATATCCTGTCCCGGGCCTGGCCATAAATGCAGAAGTTCAAGGTAGTGTACTTGGGCCCCTGCTTTTCCTCATTTATATAAACACCCTTCCAACCCTCAGAGGCTGCAACCTCTATCTATTTGCCGACGACACTGCCATAACAACTGCGTCAAAACGCCATAATATTGCAGTGAAACGGACTCAGCTATTTGCTAGTATGCTGTATGCCTGGTTTGCGACCTGGCGCTTAAAACTAAATGCCACTAGGTCCCAAGCAGTTACTTTTACACGGCGAAATCTGCAGGACATGCCCAACTTACGTCTAGGAGGTACAGATATACCCTGGTCAACACAGGCAACCTAACTTTGAGTTCTTCTGGACATGCGCCTTAACTAGGAGCACATAACAACTGTGGCCAATAAAGTCAGCAGAACGATGGCTATGTTGTATCGTTTATACAACTGCGAATCTCCAATGGCTTTTTGGAACAAGGTTTTACTGTACAAACAGGTACTAAGGTTAGTATTTACCTACGCCTGCAAAGTCTGGGGTGCTGCAGCCAAAACCCAGCTCTCCAAACTCCAAAGTCCTTAAAACCGTTACTTTCGGACTGCAGTTGTAGCCGACTGGTATATTCCTAACGCAACATCAGTTCTGAACTATCCTTCCCTAAAATATCTCATTATATCTTACACCTATCCCATAGTTTCTATTTCAAACTCCCAGTTTCAGCAACCTCATCCGTGGACTTGGAAAATATGATCTTGATCCCGGAGAGACATACAAGAGACCCAGACTTCTGCTAGAACTTTCTTAAGAACCACAAATCACCATCATTTCCCCTAACAACATCTACAACTCTACCTTAAATATCTGCTGTATTATGCCGTAAATGTTGTATTCTTGATCTTCGTAATGATACACCTAGCGTCACCTATTGAACTTATGTATAAACTTTATGCTTCCTTTTTTATTCAATTCTGTTTATGGCGTCTTGTTCCTCTGTTATAGTTTGGCTGTGCTAATGTTAAATAAAATAAAGCTAAGTAAAACCATTAATGGTCTTGTTTATTAAAATATCCACCACTCCAACATGGTAGCAGAGAGTGGTTATAAAAATTGGGTGGTTCGGTTGCGTAAATAAGTAAAAAAGTTTAATAAAGTAATATTAATAAGAGGTCACGCGGAAAGTAAGTCACGCCTGGTGTATATTACGGATTGAAAAATACAGCAAAGAGGACGATACCTGCACCAAAATGGGTAAACAAGCAAGGATTGAAGACATAATAATGCCCATTTTGATGGTGTAAACTAATCAAGTTGAAAATCAGAATTAGTATCTTTATTAGAATACAAAGAATGTAACGAGCCCGCCATTTACATGATGTCTTAAATGTGCTGATAAAGAGCGGACTGGAAGAAAATGGATTTAAAGTCAAGAACTATAATAATGAGTAGAATTTCTGACAAACAATTGGAATATATTAATAAATGTACATCAGCTAATGAAATGATGAGAAATTTAGACAAATCCAGTCTACTTCTATGCAAATTATTAGTAGAGGAAACAATTGAAGGGATTAAATTAAACAAGTACAGTGAAATAGAACATTTTTTGTTGATTTTCAAGAAACCACGATTGACATCAAATCGGCTGGTGGGAATATTGATGAACCCAAAAAGATGAGATACTTGCTTAGAGCTTTACCTCCAAGTTACAGTGATATTGGAGATATTGTGGATGTAATCCTATATAATCAGAGAACAGTATATTATGAAAATCTAAAAAAAGAGAAAACTATGAATAGCAATGACACAGAAAAAACATAGATATGAGTACGTTTGCAATAAAAACCAAAGCAAGATATTTTACCTGTGGAAAGACCGGCCATCTCAAGAAAGACTGTTGGCACGGTCAGAAAATTGGCCAAGGACAACAAAGCTACCAAGGAATATATCTACCCAGTCAACCTCAGCAAGGGCTACAGAGAGGATTCAACAGATGTGGATTTCAGAGAGGTCGTGGCCGAGGCAGAGGACAAAATTACCCCAAAGGTGACTCGTTGAACACTCAGAAAGACAGCTCTACAGACGCATCATGGACAGCTCAAGTATGTAATCCGGAAGTAAATCAGGTAATGGGCTGAAGCGAAGAGGAATATGATAATAATCATGAAATTAATGGGTTGTAAATAGTGGGTGTACAGATCATATTATAAAGACTGATACATTTCTCTGTAACTATGTGGATTTAAAAATTCCCATTAATCTAATTCTGCTAGATGGTAAAGGGTTAAAAGCAAGCAGGTAGATACTGTTGAACTTTATTTAAAAAGTTATTATAATATAAAACACATTGAACTGAAAAATGTTTATTTTGTGAAAGGTATTAAGGAAAACCTGTTCAGTTTTTCAAAGAGTGCCAAACGTTGCACAATAGTAGCAAGAAATGAAAATGCAGAAGTTTATAACAAGTCAAGAGAATTAGTAGTTGTTGCTAATAAAATGGACAATTTGTATTGTTTAAAAAGTTTTGTTTCAAATACTGATAATAGTAAAATGTATGTGAATAAAATAAAATTATCTGATAAGGAGAAATGGCATAGGGCATGTAAATTTTCAATATTTAAATAAGTTGATCAATAATTGTTGAAGGATGGCCGGATAAGATTGAAAGCACGGAAATTAAATGTTACAATTGTATTGAAAGTAAAATGACTAATGTACCTTTTGAAAATAACAGAACTAAGTTTACTGTAATTCTAGAATTGATTCATACTGATTTAAATGGTCCACATAGCACAACCGGTTATGGTAGAGAAACATATTTCTGAAATTTATCGATGATTATAGTAAGTGTGTACGAATTTTTTGTATTAAGAGCAAATCAGAAACTGTAAATTGTTTTATAGAGTTTGTTAATTTATTATAAAATAAGTTTAATAAAAGAGTAAATAAGATACAGTGTGATAATGGCAAAGAATATTCAAATAGAGATGTTTATAATTTGTTTAGATAAATGTAATACAATTATTACCATGTCCATTCTACATTCATGAATTAAATGGAGTAGCGGATATATATAGGTCTCGTATGGACATTGGCAGATGTTTAATGAGAGAACCTAAAATTCACATAAGGTATTTGCCTGAAGATATGAAAACGGCAGCTCATTTAAAAAATCGAACCCTTACTGATACAGTGGAGAATAAAGCTCCTTATTAAATATTTTTTGGTATTAAACCAAATGTAAAACATTTAAAGAGTTTTGCAAGTGGAGTTTGTCAGGATTCCAGAAGTTTTGAGAAAGAGTAATTGGGATGATAGAGAGCTGAACTGGGTGTGTTAGTAGGTTATAATGAAATTGTTTATAGAGTTTTAATAAATAATAGAATAATTAATGCTAGACATGTTCAGATTGGTAGTCGAAGAAAATACTCAGTTAATTTGCTTAGAAAAACTTGATGATGAAAAGCATAGGGATGTATAAAATAAAATAACTACTAATATAAAATATGAAGTATTAGGAACCGATACTTATGAATATTATGAAGATGCAAATGAACCTAGTTCCACTAATGATGTGAAAGATCTTGTTAATTATGATAATTTAAGTAACAATAGGGACGAGCTTTAATAGAAAAAAGGTCTAAAAGAAAGGTAAAGCCAGTTTCAAGATATGGTAATCTAGTATCACATTTGTTTATGTAAATTACATTGATGCAAATGTATAAATACATTTGAACTCCCATAATTATAAACAATGGCAAATAGCGATGGACTCAGAAATAAATAGCTTAAATAAAAATAACACATGACAAATTGTTGAACGGCTAAAAGATAAAAGGGTGATTGATATCACGTGGGTCTTTAAAAGGAAACCTAGTAATGTGTGTAAAGCTAGATTAGTTATAAGAAGATGCCAGCAAAAGAGATATCTTAAAAATTTTTATGGTATGATTTATAAGCAAATTTATAGAAAAATTGAATTTTGTTCGAAGTATGAACTTGTTTACATGTAAATGAAAGCAAAGGTCAAATACATATATACTAAAATTCATTGATGAGCTTTAAATGTCTTATAAAGATGGAGATAAAATAAAAAATTAAAAACAAGCTTAATGGGAAGATTTGAAATGAAAGATTTAGAAAAGATTAGAAGTTATATTGGAATAGATATTGATTATAGTTTTGTTAGAAATAAAATGACCTTATGTCAAACAAAATATATTGAACCTTTGGCTATAAAATATAATCTGCAAAATACGAAGTTATGTGATATTCCAAAGAAAACAAACTTAAAATTAGAAGAAGCTGGGGAAGTAGATGAAAGCACGAAGTATAGAAATATAATAGGTAAGCTATTGTATATTGGTACAGACACTAGGCCAGATGTAGCGTACAGTGTTAACTACTTGGGTCGATTTCAAAGTTGTTATGACCAAACACATTACAAATATGCAATGAGAATCTTAAAATATTTGTATAAAACAAAGGACTGTCTACGGAGGAGGACCCTCCTTCAACGACCCCTTGACTGGGTGTTTAATTCCCTGCAACCGGTGGCATGAAGTCTGGCTGGCAACGTTTTTTTCAATTTTGTTTTAACTCTTTTGTAAATTTTATATGTTAAAAATACTATAATTCTGTTCTTTTTAGTATTTCCTGTACCATACTCCGACCATTAATTTCGTTCCAGATTAAGCAACTGGTTGACGATATTCCTACCGCTAGGGAGCTAGTGTCATGCTAATCCATTTTAATCAATGGAATAAGATGGATTGATGCGACACTAGCGGCCCTAGTGGCAGGAATATCGTTATTCAATTGCTTAATCTGGGACATACACTACTGAAAGTCCATCTGCTTTCATTCCACTTCTGGTCATTGCAATAAGCAACTGATCCCATGATTTTCCATATCTTCACCCTCTGATTGCTCTGCCGGCAAACAATCTGTGTCTTTGTGTTTTGCACCAAACTTATGTTGTACTGTGCAGTCAAATTATTGAAGCAGCAGGCTATATCGAGCTATTCGCTCTGTCAAACCTCTTATTTTTGAGGAGGCAGAGACATGCATGATCCGTAACTATAGTTATCGGTTAGCCGTATATGTATTGTCTAATGTTGACAATCCGCACATTACTGTGAGTAGCTCCTGCTCAGACACACTGTAATCCTTCTCACTCTTGCTCAAACTCCTGGAAACAAATCCCAGTGAGTGCATTTTACCTTCTTTCGTCTGTAAGAGGCAAGCTCCGATACCGTTTTACGCTAGCGTCACGCTGCATTTGCGTCTTGGCCCCCGGGTTAAAGTGTGCTAACACTTAGACCACCATTAGATATTTTAAGCTCTGGAATTCCTCTTGGTGTCCGTTATTCCAAATGAATTTCTGATCCTTTTTTAGAGGTCAGTTAGAAGTTTGGCTATGTTTGCAAAGTTACTAATGAATGTCCTGTAGAAAGAGAATAGACCTAGGACCTGCCTTACGTCCTTGACGTTTCAGTAATGTGATTGCCTATATTTTCTCTTTATCCGGCTCTATCCTGCTTGAGATACCACGTAACCTAATAACTTTATTTTTGCATTCCGAAAAGAAACACTTCTGCAGCTTAAGTTTAAACGTGTGTGCCTCTAGCTTTTTGAAGAATGATTCTAAATTTGACAATGTCGTCAAAGGTTGGTGCAAAGACTGTTATATCGTCTATGTATATGAGTGCTTTCTTATACTTTAGGGCCCCTAAAAGTTTGTTTCATTTTCCTGTGAAGAAAATAGGGGCGTTTACAAAACCGAACGATAATCACTCGAACCGATACTGGCCATCTGAAGAAATGAAGGAAGATATCTTTTTACTATCATCTGCCATTGGCACTTGAAAGTAGGCACTGAGACGGTCTAGGTACAGTAATATTTGGAACCTCCTCGGTAACTAAGTAAGTCGTCCATCAGCGGCAGCCGAAAGGGTGATGTGGCTGTTTATTTAAGTTGCGATCGTCTACGCAGAACCGATATTCTAATGATTTCTTTTCCACCAAAAACGATAGAGGAATTCCAACTTGCATGTGAGTCAGAAATTATGCCTGCCTCATTCATCTCCTTCGCCTGGTTATTAAGGATTTCCCTTTGTTTCTGCGAGACTGTAGGTTCTCTGCGTTGGGAGCGTTGTGTCCTGTTATTCGAAACTGAACTCCGCCATATCTGTTGTGCCCAGCACTTGCAAGCTGGTTGCGAACACATGGTGGTGTTTTCCAAGAATTTCTGTAGCTGTTCCTGTTGTAGTTGGTTCAAATTGGAATTAATGTTACATTTCGCATTCTGGATTTCTATTTTGTTCCTATCGTCCTTTGCGAATGCGTCGGTTGACACTAAGGCAATCTCATGCACTTGTATCTTGAAGTGCCCCGAAATAAGCTTTGGGGAGCTGCCGTGTTATTCTGTACTTGAACTGTTTATTGCTCCTAGTTATTACATAATGTTGGTAAAATCGTAACATTCTTCTTCTGCATGGAGTTAGTAAATGGTTCAAGCAGCCATGTCCTTGCACCCTATGGTGGTAACTTGATACTAATTTGCTTGGAACTAAATAGTAATTCTATTTCCTTGCCGTTTAGCAATCTCAGCGTTACGGTGAAAATCAATTCCTAATAAAAATCATGCAGGAAATGTTTCACTACCAGGATTGGTTCTTTAAATTCTGCTCCTCCCAACCTAAAATTAATTTCTGCCTGATGTACTTCTAACAGCTTGTTATTCGCACTGTGAGGTATTAAGTGTGGGGGAGCGGTCTGTTTTGGTTGGCATACTACTCGGTCATTGATTATGCTTACCAAGCTACTTAATACGTTAACCTACTGTTTCCCAACTAACAACCCTATTTTGTTGAGGACATTAGCTGGTCTTGTAGGCTCGCAGACTGCGGAGACTGTCTTCCTTCAGGAAATCTCCTTCCTGCAGGCCCGCTTTGAAAATTTTAGTATGTATACCTTGTTCTACAGTTTGTTATAACGCGACCTACTTTTGTGCAGTAACCGCAGAAGGGTTTAGCGGCTACCGTTCTCTTTTGGTTAAATGTAATCCTGTCAGTTCTTTGACAACCTCTGTTTGACTTTGCTGGTCCCTAAAAGGTATTTCTACATTGGTTTGGGGATTGAGTACCCATTTTCAGTTCTTTGACCTGCTGCGTTAATTGTTGGACCACTTTAGCCATTTCGGTTATCTGTTGTTATAGGCCCTGCTCGTGACTCGTGGCGTTAGTTTGTGCACTAATAAGGTCCACCATCTTCCCTGTTAAATAACGCGCCCTTTCAATCCTCCGGATGACCTGAATAAGACTTTCCACTGTTTGCAAATCGTTCGGGAATACTTACTCCATTAATGACGGTTTTAGTCCTGTTAGGATACATTTCACCCGTTCCCTTTCCATCATATCCGAGTTAACTAAGTCACACAGGGCTATGGCATCGTAAACATATTGCCCTGTGGGCTCTCTCAGCTCTCGTACGCGTTGCCTCAATTTATATTTTAAAATCTCTTCTTCGGCTACATATTAAAATGTGTGCAATAGGCCCTGTTTTAATTCTTCCTAAATTGTATTTGGGTTCCTCTATGCAAATGTCTTGTGCCATTGGCTGTGTCTGCGTTAGGTAGCGTGGTATATATTGTAATTTATGATGTACACTCCAGTTATTTGCACATGAAATTATTCCAAAATTATGTAGATAATATCTTATGCCCTCCGCCGGTATCCCTGGGAACGTGCCTGGACCTATTGGAGGTCGGGACACAGGATAATGGTGACCTGGTATAGGTCCTGATAACTCTTCTGCTATAGGTAAGTCTATTTTAGCCCTCGCCCTTGCTTCTTAGAAACTTGTTTGTTGCCTACCCATATTTGATGGCCCTTGTGTTTTAGCATTGGTATTAGGGCTTGCGGTTTCGACAATGCGACCTGACCTGAGCCTTATCTGATTTAGTGTTTGGAAATCAGAAACCAACTCTTATGAAATTCTGTGAAGGTCTGATATAGCAATCTGCAGAAATTGCATTTGCTCCTCTTGTAACCCTGTTAGCCCCTTACATAACTCGGCTATTTTTCCTGATATAGAACTATCTGATTTCACAGCCGCATTGCTAAATTCTGCCATACAAAACCGGCTAATTTTCTGCTTTTTTTCTTTCTTTTTTTTTACTCAATGAACCCACTTCTTGTATCCCGGTACATTTTGATTGTCAGCATGTATAATTAGCAGTGTCAACAAATAACACTTAATTATGAAATTTCACACATATGTACATATACGAAACTAAGAGAAATATTTATCTACTAAAGCTGTACATATCTTATTACTAAATGTTAACTGTGTATGCGCTTAATCACTATCATGGCGGAAGAGGGGAATTCATTCACAATTCATTAAACAGCTTGGCCCCAGGTTCAAGTCCTGGTGCTTCCTTAAAATGAAAACATATAGAGAAGAGGAAAAAAAGAAAAAAGGGGAATTCTGAGTTTTGCGTCATGTAACTAAACTAAGGCTACATGCCTCGTTGGGCTGCTAGTAGTATCGCAAGTTGCTACCGGGGTTAGCATTTCTATAGCTTTCTACAAATAATGTCCTATGGCTCTCCACCCTTGGAGTTAATAAACCTTACATGGTGCTTCCATACCTCTTTTGGGTGGTTAATGCTCATAACTGTCACATGCACATTCATGCGGGGTTAACACCAGGCGCATCCACCACCTTTCGGGTTAATACCTGGCGCCTCTAACGCTTTGTAGCGAACACTGGGAAGAATTTCGATACTAGGGGGTGTAGCTTTCAGAGGTATGCTACCTGAAGAAGGTAGGAAACGTAACCGCCATCTGGGCGAAAAAGTTTTGTTAGCCCCAAGTTCATATATGAGCCAGGTTTATTAAGTGAATGGCTACATAAGTTCGTAAGGCGACCTTGGCCAAAATGAACACAAACTTACCTTATAGTTCTTAGTAGACTCTCAGATGTGCGAATTCAGCCCCTGCTATGACAGTCGTGACGATTTATGACGGCTCTGTTAGCTGACAATGGACACTTATTGAATCACTATCGACTGTCCATCACCTGCATATCGCCTCCCCTAACCGCTTCGTTGACCTACATTGGGTCATCCTTGAAGCCTAAGGGTTCTATTATTCCGAATTCCAGGCTTGAGATACTTTCAACACATTTTGCCAATGTCGTAATCTAGCCGGTGGAGGTTCGATTCATACTATGGCCGTTACAATATTTCTTCTTCCTTCAACTATATCATCCCATTCTTGTAGCCGGTCACTAAAAAGTTATCTTCTAATATTCCGACCATAGTACATTTTTCCCACAAAAATTCTAGCACTTTACTTCAATACTTGTTTGAAAAAACAAAAGGTTGTACCCCCATAACTTGATTAAAAGATCTCTTGGTGACACACCCGTCGCCACCAACACAGCCATTGTTAAAATTGCAGAAGCTGCACCTCTATGCTTCAGCAAAATTCTACGCTGCGAACTCCTTATTGTTTCTTCATTTAAACACTGTTAATCCCAAATGACCAAATGGCTGTGCCATACGTTATTCTAGGTAAGTATGTTATAATGATAGGTTATTGTTGTATTGAGGCGAAGATTAAATTTCATATGTAAAATTCTTGATAATTTCATCATTACATCTTCCGCATTCGTTTTCATATAATCCACAAGTCGCCTCCCCCCCCCCCCAAAAAAAAGAAGATTCGTCTAAATAAATACCCGAGTGGTTTACTTCCCTATTTCGCTTTATATTTACATAATTGATTGTTATTATTGGGTCTCTTTCAAAATCATTTTTTAGGGAAATAAAGTTTGATTTCTCAAGCGCCACATTAAGCTTAGTCTTAAGACACCATCTAACCAAAATGCTTCTTAAACTTATTTGATTTTACTTCCAATTCTAATCTTGAATTTCCTTCAATAAGAAACACGTTGGCTTAAGCAATCATTTTTGCTATATCCACACTTCCTTCCATTTCTTGTAACATGGTTACCATAATAATGTCCCAGAAAGTGGGCTCTAGAACTTACCCTCGGAGGCACCCCTTAGTCAGCTTTCTACATATACATTTATCACTTCCTTTTGGTCCGTACAATAATCCACCAAAGTATTATAAAACGTACTTGGGTAACTTAATTACTTCAACCGTCCATAGAACAGCAGCCACCACATATTATCAAAGGATATAACAAAAAGTCGAACTAAATATTTACTGGTAGTCATACCAGACTTCAAAATTTTGTAATTGTGTACTTTAATAGGTATTTTAATATTTAGGTTGTTTTACCCTTCCAAAATCCAAGTTGATTTTCATTAAGTCCAATCATTATGCTATAGCTTGTTATACGATTATTTATTGCTCAAACATTTTTGCCATTGTGCACAGAAAATGTATTTTTCTTCCACAAAATTATTTACCTACTTAATAGTTATTCAAAATTTATGGAAATTCTCTGAGTGAAATTAAAAGCTAAGAGCCTCAGCTTAGTGTTTGGGAGTATTTTTATCGTACCCATACTTCTGCAGTGACTATTTTTAACGCAACTCTCCTACATACGTACTGCTCCTGAGTCGACACATCAGCCGAAAGCGCTAGAAAGGTTTCATTCTCTCCAGTTTACACACGAAGAGGCTGGCTGTGTTTAACATGGCTTTCCAAGTCACTGCAGCTGCGGAAGAGAAAGATAGGCATTTATCTGATGTTTCTGCTTTGTTGTTTCATAATGAAAGGCTCTACAGTGCTTCTGAAGATGGAAAGATAAAGGTTTGTAAAGCAGTTTAGTGGCAAGAGTCCGGTTGAGGTGTTTGCGTGTATGTGTATGTTTGCGTGTATGTGTATTTTCATCACCATCACCATCATCATCATCACCATCATCATCATCATCATCATCATCATCACCATCATCATCATCATCATCATCACCACCATCATCATCATCATCACCATCATCATCATCACCATCATCATCACCATCATCATCATCATCATCATCATCATCATCACCATCATCATCATCACATCACCATCATCATCATCATCATCATCATCATCATCATCATCATCATCATCATCATCATCATCATCATCATCATCATCATCATCATCATCATCATCATCATCATTATTATTATTATTATTATTATTATTATTATTATTATTATTATTATTATTATTATTATTATTATTATTATTATTATTATTATTATTATTATTATTATTATTATTATTATTATTATTATTATTATTATTATTATTATTATTATTATTATTATTATTATTATTATTATTATTATTATTATTATTATTATTATTATTATTATTATTATTATTATTATTATTATTATTATTATTATTATTATTATTATTATTATTATTCAATGTTTCCTTTTGTAAGTTTGCTTTCTATTATTATGTGTCGCAGTCACGATGTAAAGGAAGCAATTACTGTAGTGAACTACTTTTTTCATCTTAATACTTGAATTTTCATATGTTTTGCTGTTCTTTATTATAAGTACCTTACTAACCTGTTATATTTAGAGTATCGTGGATTCATTTCCATCAGTGAATCATATTTGGTAGAAATTGTTTTTCTTAATATCCATGAACCTGCGGAAAAGTATTTCTTTATACTCTATTTCACGTTGCGTCGGAGTTCTTAATATCATACCTTGAAATTCTGGTACATTGTCAAATGAAAATTTTAATGGAGTGAGAAATGTGCAAATACATAAATACACTACATTTGCAGAGACCAAGAAGTGTGAGCTGTAAAGAATGACAAAAACCATGCAGGTGTTAGGAAAATGTTATGAAAGTGCAAGCAGTTGTTTCAACGTACTAACTGAACTTAACGTCATAATGGCATTAATGGTTGCTCTCGTTGCTATGAAAGCCGTTGTTAGGTACCTAAAAGTTATTATAAAGAATATGACATTTTCTTGTACGAGTCCACTACTCTCTTGGGTATCTATAATTCATATTAGCGTAAAATTTAGGATACGTCTATTGGTTTTAGCGTGCGCTGAAGGTGGTCCCTAAATAAACGTGTTTTCAATGTGGGAAATGAGGTTATATTTCAGAATAATAGAGACAGCAAATATCAAGGCTGTTTCTACACCGGTGACTAACGTTTTATTTTATTTAATGGATTATTGTGCAACTTTAGACCAATGTGAAAAGCAACTTGCATAATAGAGATTCCTAATAGGTGTATGAATGATAATCCTTTACATAATGTTTGATGCTAAGATTTACGTAAAAGGTTCAAACGAATTTCTACGATTATTTCTATGAAAAATATTGTTAAAGATGACTGAAGCTCAAAGTTCTGCATTTCATTGTGTTTCTTCTCATTGTGGCATTACGTTACATTAATCATTTATAAGATTGAGCTTTCTCAATCAGAATGCTAA
>CM060950.1:182793940-182868940 GCA_030765055.1 Mantis religiosa
GAATCTGTTGTTTATCACATTGCAATAATTAATGATACATTGTATAGCAGCTCAAGTGATGGAACTATACAAGCTTGGTCCCTTGACAATTTGAAACACAAGAAAACCTTATTAAAATACGATGATGATGTATATAAGCTCTATGCTATTGATGGTAAGCTGTATTCTGGAGACAACAAGGGTGTGGTAAGTTGTCTATATTTCTGTATATTCGTTTTAATATCAAGAAACCATGAATCGATTATAATTAACTTTGTTCCTTGGCTACTAACACTTCTTGAGATTTTCATTGTAATTTAATTACTGTTGCTAAAGTGGAAGTTTCATCAGGCTGAAATGTAAAACTTTTAAATAAAAACGATTTATTGGTGCGAAATGTGAAAAATGGCATTAAATATTATAAATATAGTTACTGCATTCGAATGTATGTCCATAACTTAATCCAGGTTTATATTTGAAGCGTGTGGCTATTTCCTTCATAGTTAAATTACGGCATTTAATTATTATCATTAAGTTGTATTCCATTTCATTTACCACGTCAGCGAACGGGGTTCAGAATGACGTAGTGTGTTTGTCTTTCATAATATACCACTTAAGGGAGAGAGAAAGAGAGATAGTGAGTTGTAGTTAGAGAGGGGATTATGGATGCGTAAGTAAAAGGAAAACAGTTGAAAATAGAAAAATAAGGAGGTAGAAGTGAAGGAGAAATATATAACTCAGAACGGTAAATAATGAGCAGCATAGTGTAAGGAGAAACCCGGCAGATGAAATATACAATTTAGTTTTCCTCTGTTGAGGTCAGTTTTAAACCTGATTACTTTCATAGACATACAGAGTTTTAAATTTTTAAGTTCACATTAGTTGTAGCCAATCAGTACATTACAAAACCTTCTATCACAAATCAGAACCCGGTAAATATCATATGGTATGATCAAACTTTGAAGAGAGATAATATATCGAATAATGTATCCGGATCTAAACTAAATACAGGACTAAATGGATTGATTTAAAAGTATATAATGGGTGACTGTGTTCTACTCAATGTTTTTAATTAAAGGGAAACCCTTCTATTTTGAGCCGACTTTCCAAGAAGTGAATTTAGGAGTGTGTTTTTTCTTTCTTTTTTTTTTTTTTTCTTTTGGAAGCAGTTTTTTCCCCAAAACAACTTTCTACCAAGTTCTGAAATTTAATAGAAGTAAAATGTTCTAACTAAAGGAAATTTTAGCATAAGCTTTCATTATATTTTACAACTTATGTGTATATAAATGGTTTCCACTGCTGTGGATTATGTCGCGATGGCAGACACAATACACAGTCAGCGTTAATTAGTGTCGCTGTCTACCGAAGACCTTTTAATCGTAGCACCGGTCACTGGACCCACTCACTTCGGCTCTCTGATGGATCTACTCTGCCTCCATAACGAACGCACACTCTTTATAAAGCAGCACCCGAACCCAGTAAGGCAGTTCTCAAATCGAACTTTCCAGACACAGTTTAAAGCAAACTCGAAAATGCTGCAGTGACAAAAGAGAAAGCCATTATATTTCTCCAGTATTGTGTACTAATGGGTAAGTCATTAGCACACATTCGCGCTCGGATCCGTTTGGTATCGAATTAGCCACGGCCGCGTTAACATTCCTACCTTCTTAAGGCTAGTCCTACAGACCAGCACAAAATCAATCTGAATGCACTACCAACACTTTTCCCCAGGATACCTCCTGGTTATGTGGACATTGTCACCACTTTGTCCTCTTCCCTTACTATGTTTGCTGAAGAATCAACAGCCCTTAGTCTGGTTAGATAGTCACATGAGATACCTCTGTTGGAAAACTTGTGTGCCAGCTTACAGTACGTACCAAATTTCCATCGAGTCCCTCGCTAGCTAGATGTGTCAACGCGCCACCTCATGCTCTTCGCGCCGACGGTCCATGAAGTTCTCCATGAACACAGTAACTACTGGGTCTTCTGCCCAGGGGTTGTCAAACATAAGAAGAGTAGGACCACGCCGTGGCTCAGTGGTTAGACCACTTGGCTCTCACCAAGGCGGCCCGGGTTCGTTCCCATGCGACCGCAAAGTGAGATTTGTGGTGGACAACACGGCGCTGGGGCGGGTTTTCTCCGGGATCTCCAGTTTCCCCCGCCATCTCATTCCACCGGTGCTCCATCTTCATCTCATGTATCATCAGTGCCATCGCCTGCGGTGCCGTATGTAGTAAAAGCGGGCGTTAAACACTACACATTTCATTTCAAACATAAGATTGTACGGAAGATGTAATTCTCTAACGAAAACAAACAGTAAACTAATACAAATAGTGGCACCCTGATATCTCAGACTCTCTGGTGGTTTCCCACAACCATCCTCGTGTATTCTTTAAGCATCTTGGCATACCGCTTGACCGTGCGGTCCGACCGCCGATGGATATTCCTCGTAATCCTCTTCTGCACTTCAATCGTTCAACGGATCTCTATTTAGAATTGACTCGAAGTTTGTGCTCTGGTCACTGTGTAGTTCCAACGGCGCTCCAAGGCAATCCACGACTTTTGCCCCGATTCCATAGGATGTATATCTCAGGCCACTTGGTGCAGTGATCCAATACCACTAGCAAATATTGCTTTGCCCCTGTTAGAAACACGGAAAGGTTCAGCAATGTCGATCATAATGCGCTCTAAAGGCGATTCCACGTTATTCTTCTGCTTGCGGTTCGACTTCTAGTATATCGGAAGCCATTTGCTACACATACATTACATTGCCAGCACCCTCTTTTAGCATTCAAAGTAGCATGAAGCAGGAGTAGTAGCTCTTTCGGAGCTGAGCTTGTCGATCGTTTGAAACAAAGATGTCCTGAGAAGAACCGGTACATATTTCCACCAGTCTTACTGCGAGGAAGCAGCAACTTCTCCCTTTGTATCTTCTGATCAAATGTCTTTCGAACTCTTTATAATACATCATCTGTATAATCCATCTGTGAATCTGAATCTGAATCCTACTGGGAACAATATGAGTTATGCTCGCTAATGCTCGCCGTTGTGTCCTCCCAGCAAGCACCAACAGTGCAACACGAACATCTGCAACACGTTTCTCCTCTTCCATTCTGATACAGTTGTCGCATTACTCCAAGCCCCGTGTTTTCAACAAGCCAGTCACATTGGAGCGTCTTCTTATCTGATGTTCAGATGTTCTTCAAGTTCTTGAATAGGAATATCCAAGTGATGGGAAGTCCTAAGGTAGAATGGCTGACGGTAGAGATACTAGTGCAAATGTCTAGAGTGACTTCACTACAGCTCGCACCGTGTAAATCAGTACCTCACATTTTTCGGCTTTGAAGAATGTCTTACTGCAGTGGCCTGTAATGCGCATCCCTCTATCTTGGTTCAGAGTGGACATACCGCCAAAAGCACTATCACGGGTGTCAGTATGAACGATTAACCCTCGTTGGTATCGCGCGGCCTGGCAGGCCCCCAGCTTTATTTAAATGTTATAATTTTTTTAACGTACGCACCTACGTAATTGCCTTAGTAGGACATATAGCATTACACCTTACTCGAATGTTTGCTGCGGCGATACCCTTATCTGTTTATTATTGTACCTGCAACAATGACGAATTCGCAGCTAAGTGTCCAACAAGTTTAGCGGGCCCCTAGAGCACCTATTCTCGTTATGTTAAGGACATGCTTTTCTTCGTTTCTAAGTTGTAGAGTATTGGTTTACCAGTGATAGATGCAAGCATTTGATTCCAGATTTAATGTGAGCTAAGTAGGTGTATCTTCTTACTCAAATATACAGCTTCTCCAAAAAAAAAAAAAAAAATCTTCAATGGTACAATCTCACAACTAAGAAAACATCAACACCTATATCTTTCAAAATCCAGCTATTACTGTTCAACCGTCTACTATTTTTAATTATCTATATTCATGTATGTATAGTTTCTTTGCGATTATATTTCGTTTATTACTATTATTATTATTATTATTATTATTATTATTATTATTATTATTATTATTATTATTATTATTATTATTATTATTATTATTATTATTATTATTATTATTATTATTATTATTATTATTATTATTATTATTATTATTATTATTATTATTATTATTATTATTATTATTATTATTATTATTATTATTATTATTATTATTATTATTATTATTATTATTATTATTATTATTATTATTATTATTATTATTATTATTATTATTATTATTATTATTATTATTATTATTATTATTATTATTATTATTATTATTATTATTATTATTATTATTATTATTATTATTATTATTATTATTATTATTATTATTATTATTATTATTATTATTATTATTATTATTATTATTATTATTATTATTATTATTATTATTATTATTATTATTATTATTATTATTATTATTATTATTATTATTATTATTATTATTATTATTATTATTATTATTATTATTATTATTATTATTATTATTATTATTATTATTATTATTATTATTATTATTATTATTATTATTATTATTATTATTATTATTATTATTATTATTATTATTATTATTATTATTATTATTATTATTATTATTATTATTATTATTATTATTATTATTATTATTATTATTATTATTATTATTATTATTATTATTATTATTATTATTATTATTATTATTATTATTATTTTATTATTATTATTATTATATTTATTATTATTATTATTATTATTATTATTATTATTATTATTATTATTATTATTATTATTATTATTATTATTATTATTATTATTATTATTATTATGATTATTATTATTATGATTATTATTATGATTATGATGATTATTATTATTATTATGATTATTATTATTATTATGATTATTATTATTATTATTATGATTATTATTATTATTATGATTATTATTATTATTATTATGATTATTATTATTATTATGATTATTATTATTATTATTATTATTATTATTATTATTATTATTATTATTATTATTATTATTATTATTATTATTATTATTATTATTATTATTATTATTATTATTATTATTATTATTATTATTATTATTATTATTATTATTATTATTATTATTATTATTATTATTATTATTATTATTATTATTATTATTATTATTATTATTATTATTATTATTATTATTATTATTATTATTATTATTATTATTATTATTATAAAAGATAATTACAATTTCGGTCATTAGCAACTTCTTCCTCTTTTTCTTCCTCTTATCCCTTGTACCGTCAAGCGTCGGTCATTAATAACAAAAATATTTATTTCACTTTGATGTTTTTATAGTGACCCTCGAACTCTAAGGCCAGCTTGTCCACTGTTGGCATAATATTGCATACTGAACCACTTGGACAACAGCAGAACTTCAATCTCTGTAGAATCGGAACACCAACAGTTGAACCAGAGAAAGACTTTTCTAGTGATTTCACTGGCAATTTCTTCTTCGTTCTTTTTTTTTTTTCCTTTGCCTCCTTCTTCTTCCTCTTCTTTTTCTTCGTCTCCTGTTCTTCTTGTATTCCTTCATAAGCATCATTCATCACCTTCTTGCTTTACTTTCTGTGGAAATATCAGCACCAAAGGAACACGTTAACAGCTGCTGACATGCACAAGACTGCAGTGACTGTTGTTGTCAAGACACAAATGTGCAACCTTTTGCACCTGGTGTTACTACTATGTAGATAATACTACATTATACTAAAGTATGTTGAACAATGGTTATTTCGGTTTTGTCTACATTGTAGAACCCTCTTTGTTCAAGTCTCTCTCTCTCTCTCTCTCTCTCTCTCTCTCTCTCTCTCTCTCTCTCTCTCTCTCTCTCTCTCTCTCTCTCTCTCTCTCTCTCTCTCTCTCTCTCTCTCTCTCTCTCTCTCTCTCTCTCTCTCTCTCTGGCCACTTAAGAATACGGAAAAATGTTGGACATTTCGTGAACTGTTGTATCTAAACGTTTTAATTACGTGTATGCAGCATTCATCAGAAAGCACTAAACTTTCAAAGTTCATTCAAATTTCCATACGTAATTGTGAACTAATTTAAAGCAAATTTACAATGTGTCAGAAGCTGCTACTCAGAATTTATTTATGAAATTAAAACCTCATTAATGAAGCCTTCCATCAAATAATTCCAAATTTTGGGAGCCTTTTCTTATATATTATCTTTAGCTTTTATAGTAGAAATACTTGAAATACATAGACAATTTCTTTTTACAAAATCGTGGTGGTATAACATGTTCAGGCTTCATAAATATAGGGCAAAAACTAGCAGGGAAAGTAGCTTTCATAAAAATAGAGCAATATAGATTTCTAACGAGTAATGGAATATGTAGGTTGGTTCTCCCTATATGTCATTATTCTACCTCCCCCTTTCCAAATGTATAATCACTTGTTGACAATTTAGTACATCCCAAAGGATTGGTGGTTTATGCTAGTAATTGTTTTTCTAATAACTTTTGATTATTATTAAAATAATATTAATAACAATGATAATAATATTAATAGATGGCAGTAGTAGTCCGTTTAATGATGGTTTTTTATTACAAGGTGGAACTAAGGTCTTAGGCATAAACGACTCTGATGGAAATAATTATATGTCTACATAATTAAAAGATATTTGATCGTCATATTAAATGCATAAACATACTATTATTGGTTTATATCGACCAGTATTAGTATGAATACTATCACTACGCTGAGAATTTCCTAAGCGCTAACGCCAAGAGGAACGGAAATTATAGGGCATACGGTTTGAGAAGGCACTGAGCTGATGGAGTGCGTGCACACGGTGGCTGCACTGTTGCCAAGTGATGCGCTAGAGAGCGGAAGTTCCGGGAGGAAACCTGGACAGTAACATTTGTCTTGTCACAAATTGTCAGAACGTAAACTAACGCAGAAAATGATAATGGTGTTAACATTAAAAACTGTAACACTCAACATTAACTGCTGATTTACTTAAAATAACGTATCTGGATTTTTCAATTGCAACTTATCGTGAAGGAGCTGCTAGCTCGTCATCTTCCTCATCTTCCTCCTCCTCGTCTTCTTCTTCCCCATCCTCACATAATTCGGAATCAATTTCTCGAAGATTTGGAACTAAACTCTGCACTGTGCTATCTCGAGCCAGTTCTTTGTGGAAATCTTCTTCTTGCGATTTTTCACAGTGCGCAAAACGACTAGCCCAGTCTTCTTCTATAGCTCTGTCAAGTGCAGAATGCTTAAGTCTTTCAACATCCGCGAGACGAAAGGTGATGTTTTCTTTAGTAATTCCCTCTTTTACCTTAATCCAAATTAATTCTATTGGATTCTACTGGCAGTAATAAGGGAGGTAAACGAGAAATTTGGTGCCCGTTTTGTAATTGAAGTTGATCTAGCTGATACCTCTTCTCTTGTATTTTATGTTCATTTACTTTTTGTATTAATTCTGCTCTAATTTCAGAAGGACGGAATGTTATTTTATTATGTACCAGTCAGTCCCCAGTATCTTGTTTTCTGGACTTAGTAGCGGGAGGTTTATCTAAGACTTTAGAATGGTAGCTTGCATTATCCATAATGATGATGGACCGCCCTTCTAAGCAATTTATGAATTCGTTTGTGAACCAATTTGTGTAGGAATCTGTATTCCTTTCAGAATTGTAGTCAACATTTTTATTCCCTGTCTGGAACGGAAAACTCACTTGCTTTCGGAAATGAAACCTGTTTATGTAGGACCTGCATAGTAAATTATAAGTCTGTTCCCTTTCCCTACAGATATCTTGAGACCACTTCTTACCGTCGAATCTCGCAATATGTTTTCTTTGAAATGGTTCTGATTTACCCATGTCTCATCAGTATAAAAATGAGTTGCGAATGTCCAGATATCCTAAGCATATATACATTTCTTATAAACTATATTCTTGCGAAACTATATCACTTCTTTTGAGTAAAAATTTACGTCATCATTAGTTTTTCTGTATTTGAAGACAAAATTCGTAAGCATTAATCCCATTGAAGAAGAGCAACCCATATATTCTATTTTTTCCCTAATTATATGAACCAGCATTTTAATGCTGAGGTATTCACCATTGTCATACATGTCATATGTTGTGCGGCGAAGTACGTATTTTTCAGAATCATGTAAATTGAAAACGGTTTTTTTTCTACCATGTTTTCCTGGAGATTTCAATAAAGATTCGCCAATTTCTGGGCAAGAAATGTTGCCCTGTTTCACAATACGCGACACAGTATGCACACTCACTCTGGCTGCAAGATCCCGGCTTTGTGAAAAATTGATCCGGTCACACACTTCCTCAGACGACAATTCTTTAAAAAAAAAAAAAAAAAAAAAAAAAAAAAAAAAAAAAAAAAAAAAAAAATCTGCTTTAAAAATATTTCTGGTTCGAAAGGGGAGTACTCTTTAATACATGTCCACGGATATCAGGCTTTGAAAGTGACACTGTAAACACTTCACTAAACATAATGTAAGCAAGTGCATTTTCTGCTTATTGTCACAGTTACACAAAACACCTAACACTTAATTTGCTTTACGGACTGGTCTTGAAGCGAAGTAAAGAATTCGCGTGAAACTGTAGTGATCCGTAGTCAGTAAATTTATGAACTAAATATACGCAGTTCCTAACGACACTTTCTAAGATCTTACTTCGTAACTGCGTAAGGAAAAGGAATAAAATACACGTGTAAGATTGGAAGTTGAATACATAAGCATAAACAAGAAAGTCAGTTGTTTATTCTCCAAGCAATCACTCGATAACCAAACGTGGTAGAAAAATGGCCTTTGGACAAGTTGCCTCAAAAATTCTTGCCGCATTCACCAAGGTATATTAGAATGTCGAATTTCCAGTAATAATTTTGGACGCATGAAAAAGAGAAATCTCTGAAGCTCACGCTTGTTATGTGCATTCCGAATTAGGCAAAGCTGCACGATTATGATAGGAATGTCGCACTAGGCGAGCGTCTCGAGCTCCACCTCCTATGCGTTTTAATACGGTACACCAGGGCAGGCCTACCTGCGCAAAACACTTACTGCTGACTGAGGGGCGTGACGTCACTGGAATACAACGCAAGAGCGCTTACACGTGAATGTGCGTAATGCAATATTATGATTGCACATTGTAAGATAAGATAAGGCTCTGATGCATGCAAATTCCACAATCCTTCTGATGAAATAAACGAGATGCAGTTGCTTATGAGCAATTGTAATTATTGGCTGTGTCTTTTGTCGTAACATTATGAGTAGAAGCAGAAACCATTGCGCTGTTGTTGAATGCAAAAATGCTTCGTATAAAACTAGCAAAAATGCTTCGTATAAAACTACGGATGTGATTTTCCATTGTTTGCCTAAAGATCGAGAACTACAGTGCAAGTGGGTTTTACGCTATAAAAGGGCTGATCCGGTTAATGTGAATAATGCAAGGATTTGTTCCGATCACTTCCTGCCCGAAGATTATGAACGGGATTTAAAAAACGAGCTGCTAGGGTTGCCGCTGAAAAGAAAATTAAAGGGCGACGCTGTACCGTCACAGAAAATTCCTAATTGGCATGGGGATGCATTTGAGGCGGTAGTAGCTAGTACCAGCAAAACCAATTTGCAGGTAATTATAATATACACATTCTATTTATGTATTTGTTTCTATGTGTACACTGAGTTTATTCGCTCTTTTTATAAGAAAAGTTTGATGCGTGGAATAATAATAACAATAATAATAATAATAATAATAATAATAATAATAATAATAATAATAATAATAATAATAATAATAATAATAATAATAATAATAATAATAATAATAATAATAATAATAATAATAATAATAATAATAATAATAATAATAATAATAATAATAATAATAATAATAATAATAATAATAATAATAATAATAATAATAATAATAATAATAATAATAATAATAATAATAATAATAATAATAATAATAATAATAATAATAATAATAATAATAATAATAATAATAGTAATAGTAATAGTAATAGTAATAGTAATAGTAATAGTAATAGTAATAGTAATAGTAATAGTAATAGTAATAGTAATAGTAATAGTAATAGTAATAGTAATAGTAATAGTAATAGTAATAGTAATAGTAATAGTAATAGTAATAGTAATAGTAATAGTAATAGTAATAGTAATAGTAATAGTAATAGTAATAGTAATAGTAATAGTAATAGTAATAGTAATAGTAATAGTAATAGTAATAGTAATAGTAATAGTAATAGTAATAGTAATAGTAATAGTAATAGTAATAGTAATAGTAATAGTAATAGTAATAGTAATAGTAATAGTAATAATAATAATAATAATAATAATAATAATAATAATAATAATAATAATAATAATAATAATAATAATAATAATAATAATAATAATAATAATAATAATAATAATAATAATAATAATAATAATAATAATAATAATAATAATAATAATAATAATAATAATAATAATAATAATAATAATAATAATAATAATAATAATAATAATAATAATAATAATAATAATAATAATAATAATAATAATAATAATAATAATAATAATAATAATAATAATAATAATAATAATAATAATAATAATAATAATAATAATAATAATAATAATAATAATAATAATAATAATAATAATAATAATAATAATAATAATAATAATAATAATAATAATAATAATAATAATAATAATAATAATAATAATAATAATAATAATAATAATAATAATAATAATAATAATAATAATAATAATAATAATAATAATAATAATAATAATAATAATAATAATAATAATAATAATAATAATAATAATAATAATAATAATAATAATAATAATAATAATAATAATAATAATAATAATAATAATAATAATAATAAAAACTGTTTTTATTAATAGGCAATATCAGCAAGAGATCGCCGGTGCGAAGTTAGGACCGTGCGAAAGAGAGCGCTGTCTACTATAGCATCTTTATCTCCCAAAGAAACAAAATTTGACCAGTCGACCAGCACAGAGGTAGCTTCTGAACACTCTGTTGCTGCTGAAGAGGAAATAATTAGACTAAAGACTCAGATGCAAGCCCTGAAGAAAGAAAACAGTGTTTCGAAACGGCAGAATAAGGGTCTGAAGAAAGCCAAGGTTTCTAAGTTTTTTTTGTGAAATTAAATAAATTAAATAAATAAATTAAATAAATAAAGTAATATTTTGTAGCTTCCATGGATAAAGTGCTGCGAAGTGTAATGGAGTGATGCAAAACTTAATTTCTATAATAAGTTCCAAGTTTCCCGAAATTCATCACAAAGTGATCTCTCGTTATGTGAGGACAAGTATCTTCATTAGAATTAGGCACTTAAACAAAAGAGCGAAGGCAGAAATGATCAGGAAACTTGCAGGAAAGAAAAATCTTCAATGGGTTGCTTCGTCATCTTCTTGAGCTACAGTGAGTAAGTACATATGAATAGTAAGATGTTTTAAACTCTTAATACTAACTGGTAGAAGGAACCTTCATTATAATACACAAGTGGATGTTTATTTCTTCCGATTTTACACGTAGCAGAGCTTAAATAACACATACTCTGGGGCTAGTGTTTAACTCTCGCGGTTGAACTGTATTCTCAGTGACGTCATGCGCGTTAGCCAATGGCAGCGTGACTCTCCGGAATGGCCTACCTGAGTACTCTAGTTACCTTGACGGTACACCTTATACGTTGAACTGCAACTGGACTATAGGTAGTGCCGGGAGAGGTTCCACACTTACCTCCACTCGCTGGATAGTACATTGCTCCCTGTCCTGCTGTCTTCAATGATGGAACTCACGTCAAATATTATTGCTTTACACCCATCACGTCTAACGACGTAAAACGCAGTTTTTTCACGAAATAAGGAATGTCTTACTGCAACAGGAGCAACTAACAGTTAAAATGTGTATCCTATGGAGGATTGTATCACCAAAGTTACGCGGTATAGGTACTTAGGATTTTGAAAAATACACATACATATTAAAATGTATAAATGCATTGTATATTAAAACGATAATCGTATTCATAGTATACAAAATTGTATTCTAAGTAGTATAAAGATAAAATAAATATTGAATAGAGGACGTCCGTGTAGTGCACGTTGTTTGCACCATATTTATTGCATAAGTTAACAGGAAGTTTGTAAATATGAGGCAGCATATGTTTCTTAGTCGATAGCATTGCCATGCTGTAGTTGTCTATTCACCCGAATGTACGTTGCAGCGGTTAGCTGATTGTTGCCCCTACCTCACCTGTCAGTCCTATCCACGACTGTTTACATTTTTTGCGACGGATCTAATGCTTTGTGTGTATACAACCTAAAGTAAACTGCTTGCAAAATCCGCATCCTAATTATCACTAATTACCAGGACGAGGAAATATCCGCTGAAGGTGAAGTCAAGATATCGGCGTTGGGCCGAGTTGCATAAGTCATCATTGCAGAAAGAGTTTCAGGGCTGAACAGGTTACGCTGTGCCACTGGTTCGGTACGATAGGTGCACTGTACGGATAAGCTTATGTTCGCTGTACTTAACATAACAGTTCAACAATGTCTTCAGATATAAGTGAAGGTAAATTAAATGAACTGTTGGTAGAATTTGATAAAGATAAGTTTATGTTGAATGGTGAAAACATATGACGGAACCAGGCGACCGCAAAGTGAGAATTGTGGTGGACAACACGGCGCTGGGGCGTGTTTTCTCCAGGATCTCCGGTTTCCCCCGCCATCTCATTCCACCGGTGCTCCATCTTCATCTCATGTATCATCAGTGTCATCGCCTGCGGTGCCGTATGTAGTAAAAGTGGGCGTTAAACACTACACATTTTCATATGACGGAAGTTATGTAATTCACAAATCTGGGATTATAAGGAGAATAGGAAAGTGTTTGAACTAAAGAAAACAAAGACCTTGTTGCATCTTTAAATGAAAAAGAAAATTTACCACCTCAATCTGAGTTCTTTGAAGATTGCGTAAAATAATGGTACACACCAATATGCCATGTCACAATGTAGGACATATAGAATTTAAAATCTTCATTTAAAAATACACCAAGTGAGATACTCCTAGTAGAACACCTTTACGAAAAAACTATGTATGTAAATTTTACAATGATATTATCTCGGAAATATGTAAATCTGTAAATCTGTTAGTAAAAATAGAACTTGGATTTCTGTAGATGAAACCTAGGATTCTGTCGAGAGGTTTGTTGCAAATGTAGTTGTGGAAGTTCTTTCGCCAGGAAGACCTAATATTTTTTTTTCTGAAAATCTGATACCATTGAAAAAGTTAAGTACAAAAGTATGGCTGATATTTTCAAAACAGTCTCAGTCCATTATGGCCAGAGGAGATCAAATCTGATACTGTTACTTTTTGTGGCAGATGGTGAAGTTACATGTTAAAAGCAGCTAAAGTACTTAAAACAACATATTATGTTAATATGATATACTTAACTTCCTTCTTTCATGGACTTAAATGAGTTGCCGAAACGATACGCTCGTGCTATAATGATGTGGACCGATTCATTACAGATATCAAAAACTAAATGGGTCATTCAAACATTAGTGGCAACATTGCCTGCATTTGGCGCTGTCAGCGGTAAATCGGGTAAGCTGATAACAATGTAAACTAAGAGCATCTAATGTTTGTTATCTCTAAGTTTGAACACAATACTTTTATTTAATAATATGTTTTAGTTAAATTGTAGGCTGTTCTCTATAGTGCTCTAAATATGTTTTAAAATTCAGGTTGCAAGAACTATCAATGTTCGAAAATGCCATACAGAATTATTGGCAGCTTGTTGTAGATAGACTTTACCATATCGTACCGTGTCTAGGTGGGCGAATGCATTTCGTAGATGACGTTCATCAAAACCGTGGAGCTGGCAGACCGGAATCAGCAAGTGATGGTTTACATGTGAATGCTATTAGAGCACTGCTGGAAGAACATCGTTGTTGGACAGATATGACACCACGTGATTTCCAACATTTTTGCGAAAGTGGAATTATTACCCAATGGAGTTCGCTTTCTAGCCAGACAGGCAGTTGTAGCAGCAGTAGAGCAGTATGTTCGAAATTTCGAATATTAGGACAACAAGACGCTGTCGATGGCAACTGTCGGCTCCCTGATATGTGGAGTCGAGTTATTCATGCTGGGGGAGCTTACTTCTAAGAACTGTAATAATGTTATTGCTTCAAAAATGGTTTATTTTTTATTAACTCAAATGTTTCCACTAATTGTTGAATGACTTAAGTATTTGTGAAAGTCCTAAGCAGGACAATAATTTTCAGAGAATTGGCTCTTTGTGCTCATTGTAATTCGATGGAGATGCTGGTTAAACGTTGTGAAATATTATTCAGATTATTATGACAAAATAGTACAAATCAGTGTTTATGATAATGAAGACAGCTCTGCAATTACATATGCACAATCACTGGTTTCAAGCATTTTACATGATAATTTGTTATTTATTAAAAACAATGTTTGCAGACGTGACCAAAACCATTGTAAAGTTAGAATAAAAAAAATTACTAAACTAACAGAAGCTCTACAGTTTGTAGAAGAACTTTCCATTAAAATTGAAAATGCAGCTCCTGCGCCAGTTACCAAAGCAGTGCAACATAAACTGAAAGCGCTGTTTGTGGGGGGGGGGGGGGGGGGGGACTGGCTATGCTACAGTGGTGAAAATAAGATATAGTTTATTACAGCCCGATAAAACACTCTGTATCTAGGACGAAAATGATATACAACATTTTATGTATGTTCCGTCACATCATGTAACGTTCAGAGAAATTTTTTACTGTTTAAATACTGTTTGGATTATAGGAAAGAAAAGTTTCACATTTGAACTATTTAAAAAATACACTGTTTCTCAATGCAATGTGTTTGCGAGCAAACAGAAGAGGACAATATAAGCTGATGTTTATTACTACATGTGTTACACGGGAATGTAAAGAGTAACAAACTTATACCTACCCATAGTATTTTATTAAAACTCCACATAAAGGTATTCCAAACAATATATAATCGGCACTTGTAACTCGTATATGTTATTCTCATTTTACACATCCTTCACTCTTCCGTTTACAGTTTTCAGATACTTAAGTTATGTCACCAACAACCCTTGCCAAGGAGCCTATACTCCAGGCCGCGCTCACACTAGCAGCCAGTGGATATTTGCCCTCGCACTATTAATTACTATCATCAATAGATATCGTAGTACTCTTACACACTAAACTTGTTATTGCAATTCACCAATTCAATACAAAACGACCCCTATCTAATTCGAATGAGTTGCTTACACAAGCTCTTTGCCAATTTCTTCTTATTTGGCGCAATGTTTTTATACTCTTCAGTCCTATGTCAAATTCAAAAGAACGTGTTACACAGACACTGTGAATATTAATGTATTTTAATTCTACTGGTTATAAATATCTCATTAGCATTCTCAAGAAAGTCTGCAATCACATTACTTGAACGAAACTAATTTTTGTTATTTACAACAGTTACAGCAGTTAACATTAAGAGAGTCTATCTCAGATTTCCTTTCATTTTACATGAATTATAGAACAACAAATTGATTCTGCTTTATTGCTTTAGTTTATTTCCAGCCATTACAGTGAGAAGTGAGAAGTGCTGAAATTATATCATGTTATATACGTGTGTCACCCTTAGGGTAGAATAAAACACTTTTGTAATACATTAGAATGGGCAGTCCTTTTCCCTACACAGCTGCACATGTAGTGGCTCATGGAATTTATGTAATAATATTTAAAATTTGCACAGTTTGCATTAATATATATATTTAATTTGTAAAGAATTGTCAAAGTATTTAAAGTGATGTATATTTCATTTGGTGAACATCGACCAGTCTGAGTGAGTATTCTTATAAATTAAGCATGCCAGCTACTCATATTTATATGACATATTTACATGAATAATTATACATATAACCTTGTCTTTTTGTTCTTATTTATTTCAATGTTCGACTCTCTATCACTCTCTATTTTCACTACAACAAAAGTGTTTCAACGACACTGCTCTCCTCTCCCACACCTCCACATGATATCTGTTGCACTTCTTCCCACACAACGCGCACACGAACTTCTCGCCCGGATCATGGTGTCTTTTCTCCGTACAAATCAAATAATGGAAACCATGTGCTGCGTATCTTGTTACAAAATGTCTTAGTTCGTAGTTTGTCCAGTTCTCCTTGGTCATTGCATCTGCGCTGCAGAAATCTTCCCAGATTTCGGTTTTCTTCATTCGATGTCCCTTCACAATTTCATTGTACGCCTCTGTTGCCGGAAGTAGCATTTTTAGTCCGAGATCTTCTATCCACATGTCTCCTGTGCATTTCGTATGTTAGTCTTGAAGCTGTGTACTTGCATAAACACAAAGTTTTCTTCATATATGTTGTCTTCAGTTTCTCTATAGTCTCCAATAGTTTCTCTATAGTCAGGTGCTCCCATATCAGCTGTAGTCCGTATGTTACTATCGGTGCTATTTTCGCTTTGAACAATTTCATTGCCATCTTTACAGATATTTTGTTCAGGTGTTTAATATCATACATGGCTTTCGCTGCTGATGCTGCTTTGTCCTTTATGTGCTCTGTAAATGTAGCTCCTTGCGTCTGTAGTTTTATCCCCAGGTATTTGAATTTATTTACAACTGTCAGTAGTTCATCCTTTATGTCTGCTACCGCGCGTGTTCCCCCTCTCTTGAATGTCATCATTACTGTCTTTTCTCGATTGAGTATCAGTTCGTTGATTTCTGCCCATTCTGCCAACCTGTTTATTGCTGTCTGGAGGCTGTCTATTGATCTCGAAGTCATAACCGTGTCGTATGCGTAGATGTATGTTTTCACTCCCTCTGTCACTGTTGCCTCGATCACGTCTATTTTCACTATGTTGAAAAGGTGTGGGCTTATTGGATCCCCTTGCAATACTCCTCTGCATTGTTTTATTGGCTCTGATAATGTTACGTTGTCGTCCACCAGCACTCTGTTGTTTCCCAGGATGTCTTTTGTTAATACTGTTGTTGGATTGTCTGCTCCAATCGCCTTCTCTAACTTTTCTAGCAGCTTGCTCCTGTTGACCATATCATACGCCTTGGTGAAGTCTACGAAAACTGCATGAAGTTTATATCCGGGTCTACTTAGTAATGGAATGTGGAATGTATGTCACATGTAGAAAAAGCGATGGTCTATGATAAAACTTCCACAGGATCATTGGTTAGATTTTAGATACAAAAATAATAAATAAAAACCTGTACTTCATTAATGTTTTTGTGTGTATCGTGTCAGTGTCTCTAAAAAATTCTCTGGTCATTTACCATTCCTATATATCAGTACATAAATAACGAATTTTCTTTCCTTCCTCACCCATATATTTTTAATGTTCCATAGGCATTCCATCAGCTTCTGTTTATTTCCTTTTAACTGCTGAGAGCACTATTTCTTCCTTTAAAGCTGCAACTACTTTATAGCATGTGTTACACACGCTTAATCGCAAGGATGAAAAGAGGATGAAGAGAAATATAGAAAGATCACATTAAATTGCTGAAAGAATTAATGAAAGAGTTGATCAATAGTCTTGCTTGAAACAATAACGTAACAGTGTTGGACCAAATTTTTGTTACATAAATAGGCTCAAGTCATTCGATTAAGAGCACTTTAAAGTTCATTATCATATTTGTAAGAATAGTTCAGACCTTTCTGATGTGGGAGTTTGAATGCCTGATGCCTGAGCAAGACAACATTATTTTGTATATATGCAGACACATCATTCCCACTAAATTCTCCTTGTTGAAACCATTAATGAAACTACAGCGACTATGGTGACTTTCTGGCTATACTGTTCCCAGTACACCTATAATTTCCTCAATCATTCAAAAAAATGTGCATGCACATAAGTTTCAGCGTTACAGCCCCTACAAGTTAAGTTTTATATTTTCAAGACAACTATGATTAGGCACGGAAAGCTTCCTCAGAAATTGCAGTTGGAAATTAACTTAAAAAATGTGATAAACTTTTTAATGAAGAGCTCTTCCCCGTCTCTCTCCCTCCTTTCCCCTCTTATCACCCTCTTTCTCTCTATCTTTTTTTGTCTCCTTCTGAAATCTATAAAATTCGCTGTGTTGACCTAAGTGATTAAAGCAAATACTTGCTGCATCGGACCAAACATGGCAATGAGTACCCTCATGACTGCTGCATCTTTTGCTCAATAACAAGTATTGAAGAATAGTCAGAATTGTGAGATAACTAGTTGTCTCCGTATGATTTATGATTTCCAATGCCCTTATCTTCTCATGAAGTGCTTCATCAGTTGCCTGTAAGACCAATTATTATGAGTATTTTGAAGCATATATCCTTTATGAAATTCAGCTTTCACACTCCCTATGCATCAGTTTTTCCACATGCTGAAGAATGTATCTCTCTGTATCACTCTGAGTGACAATGCATATACTGTATAACTTAATAATTTTTAAGAAAAAAGAGGAAAACTATATATCCCTTCAAGGGCTAAAATACAAAAACTCTTTCAGTATTCATATTGATATGCATGGAACGTGAGACCGGAAGATCCGTGGTACAAATCCCGGCTATGGCATTGAAATTTTCAGTCTGACTCCACCTTTCCATACTTCGTCCTACACTCGGCTAGAGTGAAAGAACAATTCAGTTTTCAATTATGAACGAAAGTATCTACTCCGTCGGTAAAAACCGGTCTCTCTCTCTCTCTCTCTCTCTCTCTCTCTCTCTCTCTCTCTCTCTCTCTCTCTCTCTCTCTCTCTCTCTCTCTCTGTACTCGGGAGCTACCAAGATCTCTCCAAAGGGACACTCCGGAGCTCTTTCCATTAGGGCAAGACCTGGAAGCTAACAGCCCCCCCTCCTTTACGGGGTGGAAGTGGATACGCCACTTTCGTGCATCAACCCATCCAGGAAGCCTACCAATTCCCTCGGTCAGGGCGCCCGGTGATACATCATACTGACTACTAGCGCTGCAGGCTAGCACCCGTGAACTTGAGGCTTCCCCCACCTCGTCTAAACATACGTACCTAATCTCCCATGGGTATCGGGAACCACTGCCCCCTCAAGCCAAACCCAATCCGAACAACTCCCATTCGGGGGGAGCTCGAATGTTCGGCCCAAGTTTCCTCTGGTAACGTCAGAGCTACAATGAGTGCTAGGGGTTCGCAGTGCCCGCACCACGGCAGCTGAATAGGGCCGATCCCCTCCCATACAGGGAATGGTAAAGAACAATTTATTTCCATTAACTGACCTATTAGATGTCCGAACTATAAAGCCCGGGCCTTAAAGAACTTACAGCAGTAATGGCCATTGAGGTTGTTGTCGCATGTGTTTATGAGAACTCCTAGTGGTTTACCGGGAAAAACACGACTTGGTTGGAGAATTTAATGTTATGCTGGCACATTAGCCATTGTAGCTCTATGGTTAAGAGCAACCGGATGGAGAGCGGAAAATCCGTGGTTCAAATCCCGGCTATGGCATTGAATTTTTCAGTCTGACTCTGCCTTTCCATACTTCGTCCTACACATGTTAGTGTGAAATAATAATAATTAATTTCTAGTATTGAAATGTTACTTATAATTTTCCTTTACATTTCTTGTTACAGCTATCTGTCTGGGAAAATGATGAAAGAATAAGTGTATTTAATATGGTGGAAGAAATTCGAGATTTCTCAGTATCCAACAATTTGTTCTATACTGTGCGCGATAGAGATGTTGTCATTTCTGAACCACGTGGTAGTAAGTATCTTCCAGGTTAAACAGAATCACATATAAGGTATACTGCATGTCTTTTTCATTATTCAGAACTGTATTTGTTTTCTTAGTGCCAGGTTTTCCATGTTTTAGCACTATTATCCATAAGATATTAAAAATAGTTATTACTTCTCCAAGTATTGAATTTTATCCTGAAAATGCCTATAGTGCCTAAACTTCAAAGTTAATTAAAGGTTCTGCTGGGTTTAAATTTCTGAATATGCTGAAGAGGTATGTTTTATACTCTTGTGTTTCTAATACCTTAAACATAGAATGTTAATGAGTTCATGCCCTACATGAAAAGCATAAACAAGGTACTGTCTAAATGTCATAAACAAAGCTGTTATAAAGTAGCAGCCATATATTTCCATGCAAATTTCAAAGGAATAAAATATTTCAACACTCAAATAAAATTGCCATAGCAAACAGTTAAGTTCATCAGTCAGTAAAGTTCCATTGGCAAAAGGTTCAATACCTATTGTTTTCTTTTTGTGATCTACCATCGTTGCATCATTTCATTTTCCTTTTCTGTATCTGCCTGCAAGGTTATACTATAATTCTTAATTTTGATAGCCACGTTCACAGAAAACAGAATAAACCTCAGAATTGAAACGCAGTTCAACTAATCAGCATAATACACAGATAAGATAAGATTATACGACTAAGAGAGAGCAGTGTTTCCAAAATTATTGAAAAAGGGCAATGCTTTGGTTTTATGCGACATGATATATATATATATATATATATATATATATATATAAAATTAGGTAGTTAAAGCAAATAAACAACTGTGAGAGACATATGTGCCATTCGAAAAGGACAAGTATAATTAAGTCGCAACTTTTTGAAATGCTACTACTCGCGTTTCTTCGTCTTCTTTTACACTATAGCCCGGGATGGTCCTTTGCCTCCTTCAGGAGCTTCCGCCTCTGCTATTTTGAGCAACTCTTATCCAGTTTTTCTACCCTGCTCTTGCGTACCCTTTGTTTCCTTCCTCCCGCTGCAGCTTACGACGCTTGCCTCCCAAGTCCAATAATGAAACCTTCCCAACTAGGTCATTTTTCACAATTCGGAGAGCATGTCCTGCCCATTTCAGCCTACTTACCTTTATAAATTTGACGCAATCAGTCACATTATACAGCTGATAAAACTCAGAGAGGTTCTGTAACGCCATTTTCCAGTATCAAATATTGCTTCACAGCTTTCTGAATGAATTTCCTTTCAAAGCAACTGAGAAGATTTACATCTTTATTGGAAAGAACCCAAGTCTCTCCTCCGTACAGGAGCACTGGCCTGATAAGAGGTTTAAACAGAAAAAGTTTAAACTTCATGAAAAACATTTTAGATCTCAAATGTTTCATGAGACCCTAGGAGATTTATTTCCATATTTTTACTGTTTTCTACCTTTACTTTAAGAGCTGATGTTTGCAGCGTCTACCAAAACTTTTTTTTCTTTTGCTTGTTCCATTTAGACCCCTACTTTAGCTACTATGGTCATATCGGCGGCCTTTCTACTTTGGAACATACCGAAGGTGTTAACTCGTTATCTTTTGTGTTTAATCATTACATCACGCACACATTCACACTCTCATTCATACTTCCAGACTCTGGGGAAGATGAGGAATTATCTTGGTCGGAGAAAATTTCCCACTCCCACCGCCGGGAATCGAACCCGAGACCCCTTCAAGCAAACGATTTATTTGCATTTTGTCGAGCGGTAAACGACTTTTCTACCATTGCTATGTGTTCTGGATACGTGGCCAGTTGTAGGCATAGATGAAGTGCCACAAACTTGAGAAGAATTTCCTGACACGTGATACCGAAAAAATGAAAGGATATTAATATTACGTTGTAAACGACTAACGTTTTCAACACCAATGAAAGTCATTAATTCGGAAAAAGTCACTGATGTTACATGCACAGTAGATTTTGTATATAAAGACAGCAAATATCTTTGTCAAAAGCCAATCCATGCCAGGCAGTGTCCAAAAAAGATAAACTCACGTCATTTTGAGGAATATTTTCACGTGCAAATGTAGTCAAGCTGTTCCGTGAAAGGTCCGCGCGCTAAAGTTTAATTCCGATTATACAAATAATACCAATGTATTTAAATTTTGCGAAATCGGAGTACAAGTATGAATACTAAATTGATTCGTCAGGAATATGTTTGATGTCAGGACGTGTTAAATGAAAGTGACGCAAGGGAATAAAATAGAAGTTCTATTGGCAAGATTTGCACCATCATTATTACCAATACGTATTACCAATACGTATTCCCAACGAACTAAGATCTTCGTTACCAATTATCTCCCATAAGCAATCACCCTGTTTCTCCATGAGGTAATCCTAGCCAGATATATAATACTATAGAGACAGCCGAACGAGAATCTATTGAAAAGAACAACCGGAACAAAGGAGAGGCTGAGTGCGCGCATCAACCATGTCGAGCCAGACCTCAGGTACACATAACGCTAAAGAAAATCTTCGGCCTATTTTGTGTCGCTTTCCGGGGTGCTTTCAGGTATGTGTTCTACGTTACCTATCACGGAGCGTGTTGCTTTCATAACACAGCAATAAGCGGGAAAAGTAGGGAGGTTGATGCCTTATCCTTTTGTGGTGTCAACTAAAACCAAAACATGTGTATTTTCTCTGAATTATCCATACCATATATGCCGTATATTTATATGAATATTTAATCCTTTCCTTTTGTAGAGTGGAAGGGTTCAAAATGATCTGGAAAACCACAGTAGGGATTTCTGATAATTTGAAAGTAAAAATTTAACCAAACTCACAGTTCTTTATTGATTACTTGAAAACATTGAACTTTTTAAAAGATATAAATATTTTTTGATTCTGTGAATTACAGAATTTAATTTTGTGACCATAAAAAATCCTTGAACAACTGCAAAAATATTTCTAGACAAAGAAATATTATTGTCTGAACTTTCTGCTTAAGTCCACAATTTTACTTCTTGAAACAAGCTAGGTTTTACCATACTGGCGTGGCCTGGTGTCCCTTACCTGGTCTTCCTGGATAGACCCTTGTTGAGTTGGAGAACATGACTGACTTCCACTGTCTTTTTATTTCTTTTTTGGAAAACAGGGAAGGAAACAGGATAGGAAGAGAAGGTTAAGGAATAACAAGTAAGGAAGTAGAAGAGACGAGGGAGTTAGTAGCGGTGCTTCATGGCTGCGCAAAGGATAGGCGCAGGATCGTGGGCTTTGCTGGCTATGGTCATGGCACAAGGCCCGGACCATAGCTCAGCAGCTCAAGGCAGGTGATAGGAAGGAGTGAGAGAAGGTAACAGGAGGCTAGATTGTATTTGTTTATTTGAACTGTGCAACAGAGATGCTTAGGAGATAGAAGTTAAAGTATTATTTATTTGTCTTTGTAGTCTGTGTATCTATCGCGTTGTCCGTAAGCAAGCTCGTCACGGTGTGTAGTAGAAGATCAATATTGCTGAGTAGATTGGTGAAGTATTCGTTGAGTGATTCCGGGTCAAACAATGAGTTTGCCAGGATTAACTGTAAATCAGCTTGTTTCCGATGTATCGTACTCAAGGTTTGTAGCATGCTCTCCTGTGTTGCTAGGCTGGTTACGGTGTTGGTCTCTATTTTACCTAGAAGTATCTCATGTGTAGGAGTTGTCTTGTTGAGCTCGTCGATCTGATTTTGTAGTGTTTTATTTTGATGTGCAGTTGCTGAGATGCAGTCCTGTGCCAGTTTGTTGTGGCTGGCGATTAAGGTCCGATGTAGATTGGTGGTGTGAGTTTAGAGCGGTTGATATGGAGCGGAAGTTAGTGCTTAAAGCCTCCTCCAGATTCCCAAGGCGAGGGCCCTGGTTAAGAACCTCCGAGTAGAGATCCTGGAGATCCTCACGCATGAGGTTGGAGCTGTTGACCGCGGTGGCGGAGAGCTGTTCCTCTATGGACTCTAGACGTTTACTGAGGCATCGCACCTCAGCTCGTAGCGTCTGCATCATCTCCAGCATGGAGTTGCTGGGGGCAGCGGCGGCGTGTGGTGAAGGAGGCTCGTGTGCTGGAAGTATTGTTTGGCTATCCCTCCCAATATTGGTGTAGTCACATGGGTAGTTGGGGCACCGCGCCTGTCCAGTGTAGTGGCCGAAACCACTGCAGATAGCGCAGTACCGGCGGTGGCGGCAAAGATCGTGTTGCCGACAGTCACTGGTGAGAGATGGGGCACCACAGTAGTGGCACCGCGACGACGCAGTGCAAAAGGTTGCTAAGTGCCCAAATCTACAGCAGCGCCGACATGGTGCAGGTCGCTCTGTGCTGTTGGCCTCGATTCGTAGACACCGCCCTTACAAGGGCAGTCCTGTCCTCAAGGCTTCTTGGAGCTCGGCGGCGTCGGCAAGCTGTAGCCTGACGAGGTGAGAGGGTCCCTGGCGCGTTGAGATCCTGGAGGTCTCCGGTTAGAGGGACAAAGTTGACGTGCGGTGGCGGGGATGAAGAGGGTCGGCAGGTCTCGAGGTAGCCCCCGGATAACTACCGAATGTGGTGATGGTTGGCCCTGTGAGACTGCGGCGTTGGGCTCCCTCTGTGATCCGGCGGCAGGAGGAGAATTGAGTGCCTCGGCATATGTTGGTTCCGTGATCTGGCTGGGTCGTGCTACTGCGCTTTCAGGTGCAGGCTCTTCCTGCTGCGTAGCAGTGAAGGCTGGCTCAGCAGGACGCATGGGTCCGGGAGCCGGGCGTGGCTGCTGCTAGCCTGGTGGTAGAGCGGCGTCAGGTGCTGCAGCTGCGCTGGCCTCCGTGGGGAGGCGCTGGTCTAAAACTTTCCCGTGAGCTCTGCGGGAGGCTCCTTCTCGTCTGCCAGTACTGGCAGAGAGCTGGGGGACGATGCCCGAGAGACGGTAGGTGAGGGCTGCGGCGGTTGCTCCTTCGCTGTCCGGCTGGCCATCTTTGCTGCGGCTGTTTTCTTTTTTCCCATGCTTCCTCAGATGTTGTTTACTCCTCCATGTGACGTGGTGAACTCGTGTAGTGACCAGAGTGAGTCGAGTCGAGTGAGCGAGTGGAAAACGAGTCATTTCCACTGCTTTTTCCTTGGGTGTGTCCCCACCTCCGCCACACCCGGTGGCGATCATCCGAAAGGGATCTACGTCGCCTGCCCCACCATGCACTAACTACACTAAAGTGATGGGTAGGAAAAGCGGTAACTGTTGTCCGGCACCGCCGAAGTAACCCATGTGTATGGGTGATTACAAAAAGGACACCCAAATACAAGCGAGCATACTAGCAGAGTGGGGAATTAGGTGCTGGCCATGGCCGAGGCCCTAACCTGGGACCTATAGTTAGTAGAGGTCCTTCATGCTCATGCAGAGGAGCTAGGTATAGGTTTCATGCAAAATAAAATTTGGGATACCTTACCGTAATTGTGGCTTCAGCCGGAGAGGGCGGTGTGTCTGGGAATACTCTTTGGCAAGCCTCCGGTGGTCCTGTAAAGAAACAAGGGGTGAAAGGGGAGGGAGGAATATACATTTGGGAGTTATACATACATCATTTACACTTACGAACATATAAACTTTTATTTACATAGACATATTGTATTTTTTTTAATGCATGTAATTTTTTCTCTCTCTCCTTATTTTATCTCCTTTTTTGTTTTCTTCTTTATTATTATTTTTGTTGTCTTTTATTAGTTTCTACATACATGAAAATAATACATAAATAATTAATAATTTCTACAATGTTGATGCCTGCCTTCTCCGGTGGTCTCGCCGAGTCGTCTTCAGTTGAAGTCGTCCGTCACCCCGGGCCGCCCAGGGAGGGGAGTGACAACCTCTCCGGGTCTTACGGACGTCTGCGTGCATTTATGGAGGGACTAGGTACTGGAGATAGTTTATGATGGCTTCTGTTTCATCTGTACTGTGTCGATTTAAAGGTCCCTTTCTTTCAAACAGCGATAGTGGTCTCTTATGCTTGTCTGCGGTAGTGTTGTATCTTCGAAGGTTGCTAGTGGCTGGGTTATAATGGTTTAGTGCTGTCTTATACATGCTGCTGGCCAGCTTTTTAATAAATTCAGTATGTATCCGTAGATCTTCATGATGTGAGTCCAAAAGTTCGTGGGACCATCGCAGCTATTCTCAGGCATTTGCTTTGAACTAGCTGCAACAGTGTCCCCATGCTGGTGCTTCGTATGTCATAACTGGTCTAATTAGACTTTTGTACAGTGTGAGGCACATTTGTTTGCTTAGTGCACTCCGACGGTTAAGAATGGGGTAAATTGCTTCTAATTGCTGGAATGTCCGTCGTTTCACTTCGGTGGTGTGCTCCGCGAATGTTAGTTTGGAGTCTAGGACGACTGCCAGGTATTTTGCTTTATTATTCCAAGTTATAGAGTGAAAGTGGGGTGGGCTTATTGACGTGTTTCTTCCGTTTTGTGTAGAGAACTGCCTGGGATTTAGCAGGGTTTACTTTAATCCTCCACTTTTCTAACCAGGGCTCTAATTGGGAGAGTGCTGCCTGGAGCCTACGGCATATGGCTTCTTGCTTCCACGACTGTGCTGAGATGGCAGTGTTATCCGCGTATATCCATAGTTGCGTGTCGGTGTTTCTTGGGATATCATTTATATACAGATTAAAAGGAATGTGTCCCAACAGACTGCCTTGTGGGACTCCGGCTTCTGCCCTTCACGTATCCGTGCGTTGTTCTGTTAGGGTGACTGTGAAGGTTCTGCCTGTGAGATAGTGTGCAATAGTATTGTGTCGTTAAATTTAAGAATTTTAAGCTTATGAATAAGCCCTGCGTGGTACACGGTGTCAAAGACCCTCTCTACGTCTAATAATATAATTCCGGTGGATTTTCTCTAATTAAACCCGTGTGTAATGTGTTTTACAGTCCTTGCAAGTTTAGTGTCGTGGAGTGTTTCGGGCGAAATCCAAACCGGTCGTTAATTAGAACGCTGTGTTTCTTGATGTGAGAGATTAGTCTTTTCAGTATGACTTTCTGTACCACCTTGCTACTAGTCTTAAGTAAGCTGGTTGGTCTATAATTTTTAGGGTTGGGTCGGTGTTTACCTGGCTTCGGAAACATGATCACATTTCCCTGTTTCTATATCGTAGGGTAGGTAATACCCATGGGTAAGTGAATGATTACAAATATTACTGGGGAGTTGTAGGGCTTTATTTGTGAGATTCTTGACAGCTAAATTTGGAATTTCATCTGGTCCGGGTGCTTTGTGCGTCTGTAAATGATTAATTATCCACCTCAGCTCCGCCGGATTGGTCATCCTGCACTTATTGTGCGCTGGATTTTCAAGGACGTGTCGCAATTCTAGCTATAGTTGGTCATAGTATCGAATATCTGCTTGACCCTCGTTGGGGGTGCATAGCCTCTGAAGGGTGTCCTCTAGTAGCTCTTCCTTGTCTTTATTGCTTTCGGCATATGTTTCGCTATTTTCGTCGGTATGTAGTGGAGGTATATTAACTGGTTGTCGTTTTAAGGCTCTTACCATCTGCCAAACTCTGGCATTGCCTGCCTGCAGCCGGGATAGGATTTGGTCCCATTGGTGTTAAACCTGAGCATTTATTTTAGTTTTGATGGCGCTATTCAGTGTTGCCATGTTGACTTTATGTACTAGATTTCGAGTTCGCTGCCATCGTCGCCTTTCATGGTCCCTTTCGTGGGTTAATGGCATTACGTCTGGTGGATAGGTTAGGACGTGTTCGGCTGGCGGTTTGACTGGAACGGCCTCGTTGATAGCGGTTTGGATGACCCTTTTGAGCTGGGCGTTGCTCTATCGGCTGCTTGGTCATTTATTACTGCCGCTGACGGTGCTATCTCTGGTCTAGCGTGTCTGCAAACAGGTTCAAATTTGTTCGATTAAGATTTAACCTTTCCGGTGGCGGTATGAACTTAGGTGGTGCTGCAATATCGATTTGTACCGCATGGTGATCGGAAGCTAGTGCATCAATTATTCTTATGTGGTAGTTAAATGTAATGTTTTTAATAGAGCAATGTCTACAGTAGTCGGTGTATGGTGTGCCTGTTGTGCTATGTTAGTAGGTTCTCCTGGATGATCTATTATGTAGTTGTTGTTCGTCATGCGTATAGAGGGCGTTGCCTTCTGCGCTTGCACTTGGGCATCCCGAAGTCGGGTGTTTCGCGTTTAGGTCACCGCATGCTATAACAGTACAGTCTAGTTTTATGATTACATCTAAATCTGATACTCTGAGCTTGTAGGGGGAGGAGTATGTGCTACCAAGTGTTAGTATGCTGTTTTGGACGTTTACTGATATTGCAGTTCATTCGATTACATTTAGCGGCGGTATACGTACTTGCACCTTTGGAGATTTTCCTGGACCACTATTGCTGTCCCGGAGTGAGGTTCCTGTCTGGTCTGTCTTTTCCATATATTTGATAACCGGGAATAGTAAAGCGTGCTATGGGTGAGAGAAATGTTTCGTTGAGTAGTTCTACTGTAATGTTGTGTTGATAGAAATAAGGTTTTAATTCCTGTAATTTACTTTTCGCCTCCCGTATGTTCCAGTAAAGGATGTTGTGTGTATCTGGCCCTTGTGGGTGTTGTGTTATGGGTGTATTGTGCCGTGTGTTAGCAATCATATTGGAGAGGGTAAGTGGAGCTGGTTCTCGTGGTTATCCTGTGTCTGCATCATCTGCGTTGGCTCTGGAGCCTACCATCCTGCTCCAGAGCGTGTGTCAGCTTGGCAAGTTAGGTGAGGAACAGTATCTGATGCACTTATGCGTTGTATTGGCTGTTCTGCCGCTTACCATACAGATTATTCCACATCTGCATGAGGAGGTCGTATCCCTGCATGTAGCTGTCCTTCCCCACCAGGAGTAGCATCAGCTTTGATGGGCCGTCTAGGTACAGCGCATCTTTACCCTCTTTTGTTTTGTTGAAGCGGAGGGGTCTGTTGGCAATGTGCTTTTTGGTGAGGCGATCATTTAGGTTCGATATGGCCTCATCCTACATTTTTTGAGCCAGTACAATTTTTGGCAGAGGTGTACCAGCGTTTTCATCTTTTGTCTCTGACGCTTCATTTCAAGGGCAGGGTACACTTGTGTTATTACTGCTCTCTGGTCTGCTTGGCTGTTGCTCCTGCTGTCACTGATGTTTTGTCTCCTGTCGCTGATGTTGTGGCCCCTGTGGCTTATGGTGGTTGGCTCGTCTCTGGTGGTAGGTGTGTTCCTCCTGTCTTTGGTGGTAATTTGTGGTAGGGAGCACTGGGTTTCTTGTTACTTGAACATAGCTGTCCTTCTGCTCGGAGACCGTCCCCCATATGGTTGCTGGTTGTTGCCTTGCGATTGTCCTATTATTAGGATATGCTGTTATCTGGTAAACTGGGTAGCTTCGCAGGCGGGCCCGGTCCTCTGATGAGCTGCACAGGGTGCATCTTCTGTATGTTCTCGGGCAGGGGCAGTCCCTATTATGGTGTGGTCCAGCAAAGCGGGAGCATATTTGCGGAGCTTGGCAGTTTCGTGTGAGGTGCCGGAATCTCAGGCACTTCCGCATTGTTGGGGACCATTTGACGCTCGATAGTTCTCCACTGTTATTCGGCAGTGGGAGATGTCTCTAAGCTGTATAATGGCTTGTGAGCTTTCTATATTGGGCTGTTCTACTAGGAACATTGGGATGTGTGACCTTCGTCTCATTGAGAAGACCTTTATAACCACCTTATAGGTTCTCACCATCATGCGTTGACTTATATGGAAAGGTATTCTGCTGTTCTTGCAGAACCTGATAAAATTATTTTAATCGTTGAGGGTGGTAAACTCAAAACAATGGTAGTGCTGCCTGTACGAGGCCTTATACCCTTGGGACCTGTACTTTTGGTCAAAGTCTTTGGTGATGGAGACCCTTCTCCTAGTGCAGTAATCAGCTACATACACATTTGGGATTTTCCTCCTCTCTTGATGCATGTAGGTGGGGGTTGGTGTTACGGCCCTTGTGTTTTCATCCTGTACTCCACTGTGGTCAACAGTAGGCCTATCCTCGCTGTGCCTAGTTGCGGCTATCTGCATTCCAGTGACAGTTTGGCCGTGTGTTACCACACTGTCACTCGAAGTGGGTTTTGGGTGTCCAGTGGGATCTTGGGAGATTTCTTCTGCGCTGGCACTCGCTGCGGCAGGCTTATGGGCGGTAACATCCTAGCAGCTTGCTTCTGCGCTGTCACTCGTTGCGGGATTCTGGGGACCGTGGCTGTTTTCTCCTCTGCTGTCCTTTGTAGTTGCCTAGTGTCCAGTGACATCTAGGCATCTTCGTTGGCTGTCATCTGTATGAGGTTGGGCTGGCACTACATTGCTTCCTGCTCTGGAGGGGGTGTAGGCTCCTTCTCTTTCCGAACTTTCGACTTTGATCTCTCAGTCACTCCACTGGGTGGCATGTTCATGTTGCGAAACGCGCCGCGTGTTTGTCCTACCATCTTGTTTTCTAGTCGGGTATTCTTTTCTAAGGGGCCTGTGTCACAACTCTGTCTTAGGAAAGGCGATCGTTGTGACTTGTCCTGTCTCACTCCTTGAAAAAGGTGGGAGACAGGTTTGGGTCTACTGTCCGCTCTTTATTTATGCCTGTTTACAGGCAGTTGTCTCATGTACTATCCCTAGTATGAAGAGGAACAATAAGAAGAGTAAAAGAAGCTAATTGGGGCCAAAACAGCGAACTAAAGCCTAGATAATACATAGGAAAATAGAGGATATGGTGACAGATGCAGCTAGCGAGCGCTAAGAAGCAAGGATAGCAGAGGACCGGACCCGTGAAGGCGCTTTGGTACCAGTCTAATACTTGTTGGCTTTGGTCTTGCTATCCTACTCGTTTGACATCTCGCTCTGGTTACCGGCGGAGGCACGAGTATATTAAAGTGCTCCGTGCTTCAAGCTTTTTGAACGCGTTGCATTTGTTTTGGTAAGGATTTTTCCACACCCAGTGCTTCTAAGAGTGCTGTTTTATGCATAAGAAGTGCTGTGAGAAGTTTGGAGAATAATTTACAATACTGTAAGTATTAACTTGCCTTAGAAAGATAATTTAAATAACACCCATAGTGGTAAAACGAGCCGGGGCATTGCGCTCCAGAGCATAAGTTAGCATCATACAAATTGATCTGCTAAATATACGCGGCATTTTAGCATATGCATTGTAAACATTACAAATTATTTTGTTTGGTGTGTTATTCAAAGTTATAGAAATAGAATATAATACATATTGTTTTAATTCAACAACCCGAGGGGTTTTTTCCCCTCGTATCAATATGACAGAAGGTAGTCCATTTGTACTTACAAAAACAATAACTCGATCCCCGGAGAAAGGTTTAAAACAAAGTATAAGGAAGTCAAATTTTAATAAGGAATAATGTTATGATAATTTTGATAAGGACATGCTAGATCTGCATAGTTATATTGGTAAAGAGAAAATGAAAGTGGAAATTAAAAACGAATTTTTTTGGTATATAGATAGAATAGGTAAAGCTCATATCAATCTCAAAATTGAATTTGAAAAAGTCAAGGTGGAAACTGGCGTAGCTAAAGAGTTATGTACAAGAATAAACTCTGCACCAATTTTGTCTTATGCACGAATGGTACAAAAGCCAACCATACCGGTTTTGGAGGAAACCAATCTATTCAAATAAATACTACCAAACCCAACCCAACACCTAAACACACCGTGTTTATATCATCAAAAACCAACAAGGACACTAAGGAAATTCAAAAACTAGTGGTAAATAACTTAAAACCTGCACAAGAAAAGATAAAAATAAGGAAAATGAGAACCGTGGGTAAAAAATCTTATATAAGAGACAGAATCCACAGAAGATATACAAAAAATTATAATATTTGTATTATTAAATTAAACAATAAAAATTTAAATTTTAAATAAGTTTAATATTTGATCAATAATAAATTATATTCTTAAATTTGCATTTTTAAATGTTTTGTATTATACTTTATGTTTTAATTGGAAGTGGAAATTAATTGTGTGTATTAACATTTTCTTGGTTTTAAATTTTAAATGTGATATTAATTTTATAAATAATATTTTATGAAGTTAAAGTAAAGTTGTATATATATTAAGTTATAAATGTTTATATTCATGATTGTCAATAATAATTTTGAAATGTTATATAATTCTGTGAATAATATTTTTGTTTTAAAATTATAATGAATTGTAAGAATATTTTATTAATTTTTGAAATTCGGTAAATTAATAGTTGTTCATTTTTAAAATTTATGGTTGGTAATTAATCAATCTGTAATTGATAGTTTGTGTGGTTAGGATATTTTTGTTTGGCTAAATAGTAGTGCTGGCGGCAAAATATTATCATGCGGAATTTTAAAATATAGTTCAGTTAATAACTGGGTTACCAGTTATGTGTTACTGGAAACCAGTAATATCATATTTTTTGTTTAAAATATTTTAAGTGTGTTTGAAATTTTTGTAAACATTTTAAATTAAATTTATAAAATTTTGAAAGGGGTGGATTAGGAAAAATTAAACTTTTAATTATATTTTTGAAATTTAAGTTATTTTATGTATGTTTATTTTTAGAAATGTGGTGTGGATTTTTGTTTTGATTAGTGTATATTTTAAAATGTTTGTAATTTTTTATTTATTACCTTTTTTATTTATAATCTGTAAATTGTGTATGTTTTTGTATATCATTTTGATGTTTTAATAAATGAATAAACGTCTGAGTATTCACCCCGGATTATGAAATTAGGTACCAGGGTACAGCATGCAGATTTTTATTTTATTTTTATCCTACTCGTCTACGCTGCGAAGTACCTGAAGCCGCTTGCCTGTAGAACGTAACCACAGAACGTAACTCTCCTGCCCGATGAGCACTGATCGCCGCTCTCTGCTGGTCTCTCCCTCCACTGCCTGTGCTCCCCCCTCTCCCCTAATAACAAAGGTGCGCGTGGGTTTCTGGGAGACGGGGCGGCAGTTGAGGAGTTGTGCGCATGCAGCACCGTAGGAATAGTGTGCGAGGACATCTAGCGCCAAAAGCCCGCACTGCTTGATCCAAGAGTTGTGGATGATTTGGGCGTAATGGTTGTCTACTTCTAGGCTCTGTGTGAACACGGCGCAACCCACCACCCCTCCAGAAAAGCCGCCCCAGGCGCTGATCCAAGGCAGGAGGAGTCTGACCCCAGACATGGAACAAAGAATCACAATGACGTCAGCACAGAGGGAATAGACCAGCCGAACAAACCGGAACAGAGGGCTCTAAAGATCATAATGGTATAAAAAATCATAGGTATATAAAGATGCATATAGATGCCTGGGCATATCAGAAAGGAGAGAGAAACATTACAAATGTAACAAGGTAAAAAAACAAACCCAAGGATAGCAGTGTATGCAATGCGTGTAAGAGGCGTAACCAGAACAATACATAGGTCCTCGTATTACAGGAGGTAGCATGAACATACAAAAGAAATATAAATATATACACATATATAAAATAGTTGCATAAATATAAGACAAATAAGAATTTTAATTATATATATGTGAAATATAACTACAATATAGAAGTATATGAATAGAGTGGAACAATAATAAACCTGGTGCCAAAGAGATATACATATAAAGAATAATAAATAGTAACAACACGAACACAACATGAACACAACACACAACAAAAAGAAGACGTGGCTAAATAAAGAATAGCTACCCTTAAGCCCAACAATCAACTAGCAACCATAACAACTACAAATAAGGAAGTCAAAATAGCAAACACCAAGTAGAATCTACCAAAAACGACCAAAGAAGGTAATAAGGAGCAGCTATAATGCACGAGATTTAACTTGGCCCCCTGATTTGTAGAAAGAGAAAGCAATACATCTCTTTCTAATCCGCTCCTCTTTTATGGCCAGCCAGGCAGGGCGGACACATCAGTGGCGGATGACGCTTCTTAGTCTATTTCTTCTTCGTCCTCCAAATTTGGTAACTGTTCCCCTTCTTCATTAGATATTTCACAATGTTCCTCATGTTCACTATCTAAATCATCTAAATTAACTATGAACCTATCCTAATTTCATCTATTAATCTATCTTTCTCCCAATAAAACTGTTTTATTTTTTTAATGTGTTCACAAGCTTCCCGCCAATTTTGTTTGTACACTTTACCTACTGCACTATCAAACAACTCTGTCACCTCACTACGCTTAAATGATATGTTACGTTTTGCGACATCTTTTTTTTATTTGTGCCCATGTAAGTTCTATAGCATTTAAATCACAATAATACGGAGTTAGACATCACGGCGTGGCCGTGCATTTGCGCTATGCGATCTATTTCATAAATTTTGAGACCGTCTTTTTTCATGTATATTAAAAGAACTGGGTAACAATTGATTAATAAACCACATTTTAAATTTGTCACTATCCATTACTTCGAGGTTTAAAAAATAACGTTCGAAATATATGTACGGAATACTGAATGGGAAAAAAGTTCAATAATAAAACGATGAAACACTGGTAAAGGTGGATGTTTAGATTTATGCGTACGAATCAGAAATTCAATTCTACCATGCGAAACACTTGAAATCAACAAATAAAGATCCGAAAAGTGAGCAATTTAAAGGTTCACTTGCTTCCAGAAAAAGGAATAAAACTCATAAAAAAATGGAAGGCTTGTTTGGAAGTATCCACCTGAAATGTTTTATCTTTTAACAAAGTCTGGAGCGGATGTGGCAGTTTCAAGTCTTAAACAATCATACTTCGGAGGTACATTTATACTGACTAAATAACTTACAGTAGCATAATTACGTAACACACACAAACACAGCTCAGGTCGTCTGCCACACCATAAAGGGTTCTCTTTCAAGTCACAGCTGCACGCACCCGCAGTTCCGATTACGACTCCCTCAACTAGCGACCCGCGGCTTATTTTATAGCTTCACTCATTGCCCTGCAAGTTTGTGCAATGTTCTCTATCAATCAAGACGGCACAAGAAAGACGAACCTTCCAGTTGCCTATCTTCATCTGTTTCGGCAAGCTTTTTTATGTCCGCGCTGCACTATCCGTCACTTTCTGTGCGACGGCCTCCAGTCGGTTTTCTCCTTTTCTCCTTATCTCTGGGGTCTAGAGCCACTTGTCAGTAACGCAACTTCAGGTCCAGGTTCGAGAACCACTGCGCACCATCAAATGTGTCCAGAGTGTCGTCAATCCGAGGTAACCGGAAGCGATCCTTCCTGGTGAGAGCGTTCAACTTCCTGTAGTACACGCAGAAACGTAGCTCGCAGATCTTCTTCGCCACCAAGACTACAGGGGAACACCAAGGGCAGTTAGACTCTTCAATCACTCCCCTGGATTTCATGTCCTCCAGCATGTCCCTACAGTCGCTTGTTTGCCAGCGGAATGCGGCTAGGTGGTTGCCGAATAGGCCAGGGGTCTCCGGTGTCGATGCGGTGGAGCAGTCGGTCCGTACGGTCGTAGTCCCTGTCGCCTTGGCTGAAAACGTGCTGGTATGGTATCAGCAGTTGTCGAACTTTCTCCAGCTTGTCTGCGGTCAGGCGCTCGGCCACCCTCTCCATTAAGCCTTATAGCCGGAGTCCCGGGTGTTGCGTTGGCACAGGCTTCTGGGTCTTGTCGATTGCTGTTACGCTGACCACGGACTCTCATGTCCCCAAATCCGACGGGGCCTAGACGTCGTGATCGGTGTCTGCCAGGTTGAGCAGCGTCACTGGCACCTCCTCGCGGCACGGCTACAAGCATCTGGCTATACAGAGCCGGTTTAAAGGCGTCTTCTGGTCCAGCATCAAGTCCTTCGTCCGCTGATCTTACATTCGCGCCGTTACCAACACCTCGCTTCTCGCGGGGACAACCACGTCTTCCTTCAGGATGACCCTGAAGATTTCCAGGCGTTACTCGGGCTGCCAGAGTTTCACCTCTTCTCCAGTAAGCCGCAGGACCTTGCTGCCGACGTCGATTCCGCCTCGACCAGAGGGCATCCAGTCGCACTATCCCCTCCTCAGCCACCTTCGCTACGAACACCCACATACGTACGGCACTCCGCCGCAGGTCAACTCCAGCAGGGCCTCTCTCTCCACGGGCAAGGTGTCATCCGATGCCGTCTCTAGCTGGTATGCTTGGTTCGGTTTTCTAGACGGAAAATCCCTGGCCACGTCAGGTCTGATGATGGTCACCGCTGCCCCGGTGTCTACGAGCACGTGGCACGGCTTCCCTCTCACCCAACCGTACACGATGAGGCTGTCATCCATCCGGCGGCTAACGACTGGCAGCGTAACTCGAGGGGATGGTGATGACAGCGCCGACGTGCCCCTCGCCACGCTGGGCCTTTCCCGTTCTTCCAGCTGCTCCTCCTGTTGTCCACGGTTTCTCTCCAGGTGTCCTGGCTGGCCACACCACCAACGCACGCCACTTGGCCTTCGTCGGCATCCCTCGGCTGGTCTTTGGTCACCAGTGTAGCCGTCAATTTGGCTACCTCCATCCTCAACGCTGCCGCTAGCGACTCGTCAGTGATCTTGTAGTCGCCGATCATTAGGCGCTGAAGTAGCTCGACGTCTCGTACCCCGTCATCGAAGGTGTAGGCGGCTTCCTGGGATACGAATTCGGGTGGGCGGTGGACTAAAGCTTTGCGGGCCTGCTGTTCAATAGCCAGGGCGAACTCCTGCGGCGTCTCCCTGACTGTTGTGACCTTGACTTCAATTGGCTGCGGTAGGCTACGGCTAAGCGGTGGTTTCCGATGCGGTTCTCCAGGGCTTCCCAGATGTTCCTTGGCGCCGCCGCTTTCTGGACCGCGTTCAGGACGTCTGCAGCCCGTCTCTGGTGGCTGGCTATTAGCTGTGCACCCTCTTGCTCTGGTGACCACCTGTTGTGTTTGGCCACTGTGTTGAATTGGCGGCGGAAGACTTCGAACGTTGAGGTGCCGCCGTACTTGGGTAGTTTGACGCGCGCAGTGGTTGTGTCGCGTCCCGACGCGTCTGCCTTTAAATCCTTCAACCTGCTGCCGACGATGTCCTCCACCATGGCGCCCAGGGATCTGGTGTTGCTTTCGGCCTTTCCCTCTAGGTCATTAACGCGTTTCGCCAGGTGCTCGACGCCCTCGTCCACTTGACCCATCCGCTTGCCCAGCTCCGTGGCGTCCTCCTTCACACCGGCCAACTACTCTTTAAATTTGGCGGTGAGAGCCTCGTTCCTCGCCCTTATTTCTGTGGCTACTTCAGCCATCTTTTCGGTCATCGTCGCGGCCAAGTTGTCGTTCGCTGTCTTCATTTGTGTTAGCTGCGCGGCCAGATTGTTATTTTGCGCTTTCATTTCCATGATCAACGTCGCAGCGAGGGTGTCATTCACTCTTTTCATTTGTTTCAGCTCTTCTAGAATTCTTCCCACTGCATCGTCCACCGTCGTAATTCTCACTCCTGACACCAATTGTGACTTTGTGGGTCTTGGAATTAGAAGTCCAGTTGGCAGAATTTCCAAAATCCTCTTTATTTCCGTAGAAACACCCTTTGGTCAAGACTTACAATAGCATAATTACGTAACATATACAAGTACAGCCTGCAAGGTTGTCTGCTACACCCAAAAAGAGTTCACTTTCAAGTCACAGCTGCACGTACACGCAGTTCTGATTATGACTCTCTCAACTGGCGATCCGTGGCTTCTTTTATAGCTCCACTCATTTTCCTGTAAGTTTGTGGAATGTTCCCTATTTATCAAGACGGCACTGGAAAGACGAACCTTCCAGTTATCTACCTTTTTCTGTTTCGGCAAGCTTTTTATCTCCGCGGTGCACTATCTGTCCCTTTGTGTGCGCCGGTCGCCAGTCGCAACAATGGGTTCGCTACAATACATTCAAGGTATTTTCAAGATCAGGAGGTTGAGTGTACCGCAATAGCAATTGGAAAACAGCGATATTAAAAGCTAAGCGAGCTCTAATCCCCTGCAAGGTAGCCACAGAAAATGAGGTTAATGATTCATTAATAAGGGAAGTAAATTCCTCATACTGAATTGAAGCATAGTTTAAGAAGGATCGTACAATTGCTGGAGAAATAGCTGCTATATTTACTGGTGTATCCAACTGCTCGCATAGTAATTGCAGAAGCACCGGGACAGTTAGTGTCATATCTGGTTTTAAACCACGCAAGTGGGCTAAAGTTACAAGCTCGTCTTTGCATAAGAATTCAAGGTTGACGAGTGCCATTTCAAAAAACTACCAATAGTGACTGAAAATGTATAACTATGTAGAAGAATAATGAAGGTGATTCCAAATATCGTCAAATGTGTGTAAATGTTAATCAGGGCTGTAATGGCCGCCGAAACAGCTATATTACAGAAGGTAAAGATAATGACTAGTTGACCTTCGTGAAGATGGACAAAAGCAGAAAGGCACGTTGAGGTAAACACTAGTCCTTGAGAACAAAAATTGCAATATCTAGTTCAGGTAAGAAATGTAAACGTCAAAAACCTATTATGAAGGTAAGCATGCGACACAACAGACTGAAATTGTAATGCTCTGCTACCATTTTGTGCCGTATATTTATAAGAATACTTAATTTTTTCCTTTTGCACAGTGGAAGGGTTCCAATGGGTCTGGGAAGCTACAGTAGAGATCTCTGATAATTTAAAACTACAAATTTAACCAAAGTCACAGTTCTTTGTTGATTACTTGGAAACTTTTAACTTTTTACAAGATGTACATATTTTTTTGATTCTATAAACTACATAATTTAGGTTTGTGACCATCAGAAAGAATCCTTGGACTACTGTAAAAATGTTTCTAGATAAAGCTATACTATTGCCTCAACATTCTGCTTAAGTCCATAATTTTACTCCCTGAAATAAGATAGGTTTTACCATACTGGCGTGGCCTGGTGTCCCTTGTTTGGTCTTCCTGTGTAGTCCCTTGCTGAGTCGGAGAACATGACTGACTTCCACTGCCAGAGGCCAGAGGATGTCCTAGTCGGGCGGGGCTTCTCCTCGTCCGGGTGTGTTTTGCCACAGTACCTAGCCGCTTTGCGGCTTAACCTGCGAAATTAGTCTGGTATAGTTTGTCCTGCTGGAGGTAGGTTGTATGTTACAGGATATTTCCCTTGAATAAACTCAGAAGGCAACTACTTTATAGCGTTCCCCCGTTTTGGGAGAAACGATTTGATCTGCTTTTACTCCGTTTTGGTTACGGGTTGCATATTGCTTGAACCATCGGCGTAGTGTGAAGCATAGAGGTATTTGGGGATTCTTGGGTTAATCAAGGGGCCCCATAACATCTTTTGGGAGTCTGTAAGATGGCAAGCGTCTTGGCTACCCTGGGCCACCCCCCTTTTATACTAAATCTGAAATGTTTAGTGTTTAACGCCCGCTTTTACTACATACGGCACTGCAGGCGATGACACTGATGATACATGAAGTGAAGATGGAGACCGGTGGAATGAGATGGCGGGGGAAACCGGAGATCCCGGTGAAAACCCGTCCCAGCGCCATGTTGTCCACCACAAATCTCACTTTGCGGTCGCCTTGGATCGAACCCGAGCCGCCTTGGTGAGAGCCAAGCGGTCTAACCACTGAGCCACGGCCCTTTTATACTAGCCAAGGTACACGAAGGCTTCTTGAAGACGGAGTAACAGGTGAGGAGTTGTGCGCATGCAGCGACGCACGAATTGTGCGTGGGGACATCTAGCGCCAATAGCCCGCACTCCTTAGTGCTAGAGTTGTGGATAACTGGGCGTAATGATTGTCTACTTCTATGCGCTGTTTGAACCCGGCGCACATATACTGACGAAAGTACTGGTGGACGTATCGTGGATGTATGGGAAGCGGATCGCACTGTTACAGTAATTCCAATGGATGTGCGTAAGTTCTTTAAAACAATATACTGCATAAAAGGATTTTATTAAAGTGGGAATATGTTCTACGTACTGTTTATGTTTTTCTTGTAAAATGCTGCCTTACTATGTATTTAATGAATGCCATTCAAGCTTTAATTTCCATCCCCTGAAAACTTTCTCACACATATATTACCCATTTGGCGAACCTGTACGCTCACTACGTGTTCCCTCTTAGCATACTACACTTCAAAAAGTGTGTCCTGCTGTAGCCGATAAGTTATGGCTACCAATTTTGGTACGAATACTGCATGACGAGCTGAATTGCACTTAGTCAACCCCCTTCTCCTTTAGCCAATACGATACAAATAGTGTACATATGTGTTGCTTCCAAGCCATTTTACAACCCATGTTGTGGTTATTGGTGCAATTCTTTAGCAGCAGGAGGACGAATCTCAGCTAAAAGAAGCAATGGAATGCCCATGTCTTCGCAAGAACACGTATAACGAAAACTAATGTAACGTGGATGCGAGGTGCAGTGACATTATTTTTGGCATGACTGTACAACCGTCTGCTTTCACGGGTAATATTAGAGGTACATTCCTTCGGTCTTTATATTGTCACCCTGCATTGGACTACAAAAATATGAACTAGTCCTAAAATGGTACGCCGATATAGTATTTGAGAGAAAGGGGCATTACAAGTGATTAAAGTGATCGTAGATACGCTAACTTTTGTAGTTCGCTCTAATGAATTTAAACAGTACAAATAAGGGATAAATACAAACAATATCTTGCAATTTGGTCTTTCTCTATGACGATATATAACTTAATGTAATTTAATAAAGGAATTTAAAATTAATAACACTAAGTTTCAAAACATTTTAGTAAAGAAACAGAATTCTTTGGTCCCTTCAACAGTGCACGTCATATTGAACGATGAATGAATAAATAAATCAATGTATGAATTAATGAATAAAACGGGTGATACGATACTCAAATGAGACCAGGGTCCCTAGAGCTCAGAATTACCCGGCATTCCTCTTCATAGGACAAGGAAAAACTCTGGAAGAAACCTTATCCAGGTAATCATCCTTAATCATCCTTAGCGATATCCGAACTTGTGACTTCTTGAGTGTGAGGCACATACGCTCACACAAACCACGGAGGTGGGCAAGAAACAGATTATTCATAATATACTTATAATATTTATACATTGTATTTATTACTTCTAGATTGGAACCAGTAACATCATAGCGTCCACTGTCTCTCACTTTGCATGTAACTGATCCTGTAACTTGGAAATGTTTTAGAAGACAGATGAATACCAACATTAATGAAGTCATTTTAATTAAGGGTGAGAATAACAAAAAATTTCTATCGCATACTGGTAAAACGTAAGACGTTTATGTTCCAAACAAAAGTATGTCAGTTTGACTGTACCTGGACACTTTTGACAACATTGCAATCCGAGGGACTTGTCTGAATGCCAATTTTAATGCCAATTTGAAAATAGCATTCAATCATGCAGATGCGGTCATAGCCATGGTAATAACCTTAGAGTAGAAACGTGCTTCTTATGTACTGGAATGTTAATCACGATTACCGTAAGAGGAGTAAAAGGGAATGCTGGTTGTATTAGTTACTAGCCCGACCACACTCAGCTGCAATTTGCTTACTATTCCGCAAACATTACCGCTTCTTCTCCGTAGAGAGTACTATGATTTCAAGATAGACTCATCAGTCAAATATAACGTCATTCTTGTTCTACCGGAGGGTGGGAAATATCGAACAAAAATGAACAACGTGTACTTCTTTGTGGACACGTCTTCTAAAGCTTTGAGGGCTTCTCGACCAGAGCTGGCGTTGACTTCCTTCTAGATTTGTAACTAAGATTTGCTTTTATCAAATTACATATTACCTAATGAGAAAAGGTATATGGTTGATTCTTAGGATAGGCAAGCTAATATTAAGGCGCGAATTTGATAGTAATCGACTATTGTACATCATGAATCAATAACGAAAACCTATAATTTATTTAAAATTAGTTACCAGTGCCGGAGTACATAAATCCTTCTCAATATCGATTAGGATTTCCTCCTCACTTTGAGATGATCTACGCGATTCTAAGAGAAAGCGCTCAATAAGTATTTAAATTGGATCAAGTTCAAATGCTGCAACCCCAGCTCCTAACGACCAGCATTGTACCGTCCGCATCTTTGCCTGGGTAGCCTCTGGACTAAGTAGATTTCACCCTTGATCCGCCACCCCAAGCAGTGCAATTCTTGCTTTGTTGGAGTTTGGGGAACCGCCCTTTAGTCCAGGTAGAGGCACTGCATCCTTTCCGCCAGAATACTCCGTAGCAGGCTCGTTGGTCGAGCCAGCACTTCCCATTGGCCCTCCAAGTGCAGCTCCGCACCCATTTTACTACTAAAAGATGCTGTTGTAGCCTGTAATAGGCATACTTTTCTAACCCCGGGTTGTTAGGGCTCCAGAGCCTCAAATCGTCTTTCTCAAACCGCAGAGTCCTACCGAGGGCATTTTGGCTCCCGTCTTCTTGACGAACCCCCAAGATTCACTAAAATCCGCCACAAGGCTTCCTTCTTCAGAGGCAAGGTATTGCCCGACGCCTTCACTGTTTGGTAAGGCCAGTAAATTATTCTTGATGGCAAAGTCTACGCCATATTATATCCGATTCCCGTCACTGTTGTACCCGTGTCCACCATTATCCGGTACCGCCATTCATGTATTCTGCCATCTACGATGATGCTATTCTCCACTCTCTTGGCAAACGCATACATCACTCAAGGTTATTCGTTCCTATACGCCGTGCAGCTACAGCTTGTTTCCTTAAAGCTCTTCCACTTGACCGTTGATAGTCCACCACGTGTAACATATGGCCGCTTCCCCAACACATGTCTCTGGGGGATTGCTGACGAATTTGGGCCGAACCTCTATTTCCAACACACAAGACCCTCTTGACTCTCAAGATGGGGCAGTCGTCACTGTGCCCTGCAGCCGCTCCCTGCACAGGTCAGCGAAATATCCCCCAACAATAAACATCGTCCGGAACCTTAAGTCTTCCGTTCAGGTTCTCAAGAACGTTAACGTGTTATCCGAGATCTTCTTCCTTTCCGCGAGAAGTTCCACATCCTTCTTCATGCCAGTCTGGCTGTTCCTTAATTTTGATCTCTTTCTTCTCCATATAGGATTTTATTTATGTTATTTTCATCTGAGATTTCACTTCATCGTCATCTCCTGTGTTCCAGATTTAGGTCACAGATTTCTTGCTTCGAACTTTTAACTTTCTGCAAACATCTTTGATGCAACGCTTCCGTTGTGGCTTCTTATCCCCCTCCTGACACCAGTGTGAGAGAAACGAGATAAAAGATGAAATTCGCCCTAAACTTCTTAATTTTGAGGAAAATTGTTGGCTGAGTGCTAACTTAGAATCCCCTTCGCGTTTAAAGAAACACACAGCTTCAACACTCTATATCTGTTTTCCATGCACCAGCTTGAGCTGCTAATAATCTCTCTGACGGGCATACAAGTTTACCTCTTACACGGAGTTGCATACGAATTCTGAACACCACAACTCTCATATTCACATGTGAACTGCTTTACCGCACTGTTCACACTACCCGGCGATTTCTCATTTTGGAGTTCGGAATGTAGTGTACTTTCGCAAGCCGACGCACCTTTCTGGTTTATTCTGTCAACTCATACAACTAAACTGACAGAAGCATTGGCATGAACTTCTTCACCGCGCCAAATCTTCTCTACGCAGCCGGACTCGCCATCTCAAATCAACTGACAATTGATATCCTACTTGAAACACAGTGAAGCTCCCTCGCACGTTTCTGTTTCGGCTCTTATATACTCTGCGGGTGCGGCATGAAACTTCTGGTGATTGAATGTTCTCCAAATATGTATTGGAACCGTCTCGAACGGTGCTTGCTCAATAAAAACAAAGCTCGCTCATGCCTCATGAGCTCTTTTTGACGGCAGCTAATGGCCTCCCGCACTGAAACCCGCACTCCTTCTGCCTCTCCCATAAGAAGACAATAAAACTGAAGCAATTTGCCTACTCCTACTCAGCTTCAAGGTGGGCGGTGCGCCGTCAACTACCTTTTGCCACTGCAAAGAAAGTCCCCGGGGAATGAGACGCAGGGGGTTGGAGAAGGTTCCAACACCCTGCTCGATATGTTTATGACACTAAGCTCAGTTCAATTACAGCCCATTCAAAAACATTCTGGCGTCTTCTACTTTTGTGAATAAATCTTCTCGATTTTAGTGTACTCAGGGAATGGAGTGCATGTACTCTTAACAGTTCCACTCCTTGTGTAGCATGCGTTCTCTGTCACAAACATTCGTTGACCTTGTTCCACTGTGTAAGGGTAGCACATTCCTCTCCGGGACTTTCTTTGCGATTGCGAATAGTACGTGGTTTCGACATGGGGATATGCTCGAGCATTTTGACGCTTCGTAGGTGTAGCTAATGTTTGTATTAAGGGATGCAAAATTGAACCCCGGTAAAATGTATCTGCTGTAAATGATGGGGAGGGATTGATTAAAGCAATCAGTGAGATGGCATGGTTGGATGCTGACGAGTTGGAATTTAGTGCACATATATATCTTTTTATTTTATGACAAAATAATTACTGCTTCATGCTACTCAATACGTAATGCTACAGGCTTGTTACGTTCTGCCAGCAGAGCGGGCTAAGGAACGGTGTTAAGTTGTCATGTGTAATGATCAGAGGTACACCTTTGCCCAGTAAAATGGGTTGTTTTTGTCCAAAGCATTTCTGGTTATATAATTATATAACATATATAAAGCTGAAATCCTACATTTTTTGAAGTATTAAAGAGGAAGTAGATTTTTTGAAACTAATCCACGGTCTTGGATACTTAAATACCTCACCCATCTGCACTGGGACACTCAGTAGTGACGTAGCGCCTTCTTAAATGCTATGACGTCACATTGTGAATATGCAATATTTAAACCTGTTTAAGGCACAAAGTGAAATATGTGGTTTTCTGCCAATGTTGGCAATATTTCAACGATGCCTCCGATTAAACTCTTTTGAAACTCTTGGAAGCAATCTATATACTGCCAAGGCTGCAACATGGCTGAGTTGCTAGACCGCTTGGTTCTCACCTAGACGGCCCGGGTTCGATTACAGGCCACAGCAATGTGGGAATTATGGTGGAAAACATGGCGCTGGGTTCTGTTTCCTCCGGTCTTCCGGTTTCCCCTACCATTATTCCAACAACTGCTCCATTATCCCAGGCGTTGGGCCCACCCCTCAACCCTGATCACATCAGGTCGATATGCTTCGGCTCTCTCGCTCTGGGGGAACCCAAGCGACTCCTAGCTTCATCATTGGTGAGAAAGGGAAACATTATGTATATATATATATCGAGAGAGAGAGAGAGAGAGAGAGAGAGAGAGAGAGAGAGAGAGAGAGAGAGAGAGAGAGAGAGAGAGAAATTCAATCCCCTAATGTATTAATTTGAAGAACTTCACAAAGCACCACCTCGATCTTGGAGAGAGATAAGTTTATTTTCTTCAAGGGACCTATGTTTGAATAATCTCATTTTTAGTAGCATAAGTATATAATTGTAAATAGATAGATATCCCAGTGACTACTGACTACAGATATATTAAAATTATCATTAAAATGTGTGGTGTGTATTCAGCATTGTTCATATTTCATATTACGATATTTTGACATGTAGTAATTTTTGGAGATTTTCAACTTAATTTTCTAACACAATTTTCTAGGTAAGTAATACAGTGAAGCTTTAAAACTGAGGGCTGAAATATATAAATAAGGAGCTACAGGCAATAAAGAAATAATGTTCATAAAGATATAATGTGCAGCTTAAATCTGACCAATTGCGTAGCCATGTGAAAGCAACAGCCTTAGGTGATTGGTTTCTTAAAACTATTTGGTCTACAAATGTAATGTTTCGTATGTCAACAGTTCCCGATGATATTGGCGATTATGTAGTAGTACTTGAATGATTTAGTTCTGTCTTTTCAGATAATGAAGTTATCTACAGCCTGTAAAGTTTCATTTTGTATTGTGTTATGCCACGTGATAGGTGATCCAGTTTCTGTTAAACACTGAATTGCTGACACTTTATAGTTCTGTACCAATCATAATAAGGGAGATAAACTCCATAATATTGATAATGAAGTTTATTATTATTATTATTATTATTATTATTATTATTATTATTATTATTATTATTATTATTATTATTATTATTATTATTATTATTATTATTATTATTATTATTATTATTATTATTATTATTATTATTATTATTATTATTATTATTATTATTATTATTATTATTATTATTATTATTATTATTATTATTATTATTATTATTATTATTATTATTATTATTATTATTATTATTATTATTATTATTATTATTATTATTATTATTATTATTATTATTATTATTATTATTATTATTATTATTATTATTATTATTATTATTATTATTATTATTATTATTATTATTATTATTATTATTATTATTATTATTATTATTATTATTATTATTATTATTATTATTATTATTATTATTATTATTATTATTATTATTATTATTATTATTATTATTATTATTGGACATTGTTATTTAGCCATAACTTTTTATTGTATAGGAGCCTGGTTCACGTTTGCCCACTCTGCAGTGCTGACCTGACTGTCCGTCACTTGCTTTTAGATTGTTTTAGCTTGGCACGTCTCCGCAGGTCTCTCCAGCTGCCGGCCAGCTTGGCGGAGATCCTCGCGGATGACGAAACGGCGGTGGGCAAAGTTTTAGTGTTTGTTTTAGCTGTGGGTTTTAGTAGTTAATCCCAAGTATCTTGGTTTTTTTAGCCATTTTAACCTTATTCTGGGTTTATGATTTTAACTTCTATTTTAATCTGTGCCTCCTCGTTATGGCGGTGTTTTTACCTCGATTATATTAGATTGTGTAGTTTTCTAGTGTTTTAGACTTTTATTTAGCCTCTAACCCACTTGGTTTTAAGGGCGCTGATGACCCAGAGGTTGAGCGCCTAAAACACAATCATCATCATCATCATCATCATCATCATCATCATCATCATCATCATAGCGAGAACCACAATACTCAGCTATTTCCTTTCCACGTTTTTTGATAAGGTGTGCCATAAGAAATGTAATAAGTTTCATCCCCCAGTACTTCCCACCCACCACGGAGCCCAACAAGGGTTCATCCCACTGTGATGACAGGGCTACACAGGGGATATAGCGGGCTCGCCTTCCCACTCACCCTGGAGTTCGGTACAGAGCCTAGTCCGGGCCGATTAATTTTTGGTGGGTTAGCCCCTAACCTCCCGTATAGGTAAAGCAGAAACCAAAGTAGTGTATTGGAAATGCGCACCCTCTCCGAATTCAGCAGAAGATCGGAACGAGCTAAGATGAGCATCCTTCAAACACCAGGACAAACCTTTCAACCGACACATCGAGAGTGTCAGGGTGGCTCGGGACCCCGGGATCGCCTATTCCCGTACCTACCGCAGTAGGCCCCTGCGGGGTACCCATTAAGCACGTCTACGACCACGAATAGCATCCCGGTAGTCTTTCGTCCACCATGGGACACGAAATCGACTGAGGGGGTAGTCGAACGTGGAATAGACTGTTCTGCAGCGGAAAGAATTTTCTCTGTGACATGATCAACTAAATCATTCACAGATGCGTACTCGGTGTAATTAAAAACAGCCAACAGGGTCTGATGGTTCCAGTTGGCTCGGTCAAAGCTCAAGCTAGGTATACGTGAGGGAGACACATCTTGTGCTAAGAGCCTAAGAAGGCATGGAAAGTGGTCACTGGAATGTAAATCAGAGATGACTTTCCACTGTAATGAAACTGCTAACTGGGATGAACAAACCGCTAAATCAATGTGAGAATAGGTATTAATAATGATGATGATGATATTAATAATAATAATATAATAATAATGTTCAATTAATTGGGAAATTAACCTCAATATTATATATATATATATCAGATTTTGCATTACTTCTTCTAGCCGCTTGTAGCATTGGGACTGTTATGTATGTAATAATCCTGGCATCTATAAAATAGCATAAAAATAAAAAGACATCTTTGAATAATGTAATGCTTTCTTTCGCATCTAAATAGTATTATTTCTTTTCTAGGTGATGGAAGATATATTGTGCGCAATACTCTAGAAGGAAGCAGTCCACTCTGTATTGTTGGAGACAAGCTATGCTTTGCGACACGGAGTTGCAAGGAAATATGTGTACATCACAACAACAAGGAAACAAGATTTAAGGAGCTGACAGTACTTCAGGTAAGAAAGCTATCTATTCCTTAGTATTGCTGTTTCACACAGAAGACATGGACAGTTAGCATGAGATAGAATACTAGGTGCATTTGTGTCATCTTTCATCATCATCATCACCACCACCACCATCATCATCATCATCATCATCACCACCACCACCATCATCATCATCATCACCACCACCCCCACCATCATCATCATCATCATCATCATCACCACCATCATCATCATCATCATCATCATCATGTGGCCCGTTCCGACTTCAAGGAAATTGATCGGACCATATCATTTGTGGCCTGCCAACATTTCTTCTACCTACAGGTTTATACTTGTATACTATTTGCGGTGTACGGTCTTCGGTCATTCTCTGCATATGATCTTGCCATTTTTGCCTGTATGCAATGATTGTTTCATTTAGACTCTGAATTTCTAATTCTTTTCTAATATCCTCGTTTCTTTTCTTGTCTATGAGTATATAACCTGCCACCTGTCTCAGAAATTTCATCTTAGCAGCCTCCACTTTCTTCTGTTGTGAGATAGTCAAGACCCAGTTTTCACAACCATAAAGCAGGGTTGGGATCGCCATTATTTTATACAGTTTTAACAAAGTTTGACGATTATAATTTTAAAAGTTCTTTTTATTGTGCCACATATTGTTTGGAATTTGTTTATTTTGTTTTGTATATCTCCTTTACTGGTATATGACACAATATAGCCAAGATAGTTAAAATAACTTTGTTGTTGGATGGGTTTATCATTTATGCAAATTTTTGCTCTCAAATGGTTCGTTTCTATAAAAGCCATTATTTTTGTTTTTTCATATGAAATTTGAAGACTATATTCCCTTGTAATATTATTTAATTCATGTATGTCTCTTTGTAAGTTATCTTCCGCCTCCGCAATTAAAATCTGGTCATCAGCAAACAGCAATGTGTTAACATTTCTCCCCTTTATTTTAAAATGTGTTCTGAGCATAGTTTAACATCGTACAACAGCGTCATTAATACATATATTAAATAGGGTAGGTGACAATGGACACCCCTGTCTTAGTCCTAAATTAATCTCCACTAAGTTATCTTTTTCTATGGATTTCTCCAATTTAAATTTTGTATTTATATACATACTTTGTACTGTACTTATTAAATGTTGAGGAAATCCATTTTTAATCATTATTTCCAATAGCAGATTTATTTTTACTTTATCAAAAGCTTTTAAATAGTCTATAACAGCTATTAGAGTTGGAGGATTATATTCTCGTCGTTTCTCCATAATCTGTGTTATTGTGAAAATACAATCATTGCAGGAACGTCCTTTTCTAAATCCATTTTGTGAATCATGCAACTTAGTTTCTGAGATTGGAGCAATTCTTTGTGTTATGATTTTTATTTTTTAAAGTTTCGTTTAGTTCATCCATACTTATTAAATCGACATATTCATTAACATATGTTGTTACTAATTTATCTTCGTCTGAATCAGTACATAATTTCTTATAATATTTGCTCCATTCTTCAGTCTTAATTGGGTTATGTTGCAGTTTATCTTTTTCATTCTCATTTAACTGTTTTAGGACTTTGTATACTTTTTCTTCTCGTCCATGAAGATCATGCTGTAAGTTGTTCACATATTTATCCCAACTCTGTCGCTTTATTTCCCTTATTTTACGTTTGGCTACAGCATTTAACCTCTTATATTCTGTTCGCTTCTCTGGTGTTTGATTATTTAGCAACTGTAGATATGCTCTTTTTTCATTTATTATGTTCGCAATTTCTTCATTCCAAACTTTAAGCCCTCTATTTTTATACCTTTTAGTCCTCTTGCCCAATACTTCTGATGCAGCCTTTATAGTTGTACGTTTAATTTCTTCCCATTCTAAATTTATATTATTATTTATTGGGTTTTCATCAACATATTTATCAAGATGTTTCTGATATAGTTGTAATATGCCTTCTTCTTGAAGAAGGTGAACTTAAAAAGTTTGTTTTGGTTCATTTATGGGTCTTTTAATTTTTTTCCACCTAGATGGTATTGAAATTCCTGAAATTAATAGGAAGTGGTCTGTACCTACATCATATCCTCTAAATACTCGTGTATCTTCCACTAATTTTGATACTTTTTCATTTACGATAACATAATCTATTATTGTACGTCCACCTCTAGCACTCCAGGTATATTTGTGTATGTCTTTGTGGCGGAAGAATGTATTTGTAATTTTCAATGTGTTATATGATACAAAGTTTCTTCAGCTATTTCCGTTGGTATTGATTGTAGGTTCTCCATTTGTTCCTATTATGTTTGAAATTGGAATATTCCCTATTCTAGCATTTAAATCTCCTGCTATGATTGTATAATCATTTTTATTTGAATTGTTCAATGTACTTCGAAGCTGATCATAGAATTTATTTGTATCTTCTAATTTCCCTTCCTCTGGAGCATAGCATCCTATTATTGCCATTGGCCCTTTGGTGTTTTATATCTCAGTTTCATTACACGTACATCAATAAATTGGTAACTGTGTATTTTTGTTTTCCATTTTTTCTTTAATAGTATTGCAATTCCTGCCGATGCTCTCTTGTTTTGTGAAACTCCACTGTATAACATTATATAATCTTCCAACTCTACAGATCCGTTTAATTTATTTTTCGTTTCTGGGATGATTGCTATATCAACATCTGCTTGTTTAAGTTCTTTCTGTAATTCGTCTTCTTTGTGACATTTACCTCTTACATTCCAAACATCTAGTTTCAGTTCCTCCAATATTCCAAATCTTTTGTCCTTTTTTGAGCTGGGGTCGTCATAATATTTATCCGGCCGTTTCTATTTCCTTGAAAAGATTGAGTAGAGTTAATTGTCCTCTGGACACGGTACCAACGTGAAGCAGAGTAACACTGTTGCTGGGGTTGCCAGTCACGTCTATCATTGTGTACCATCCCCAAATGAAGGGCTGCCTCTTCCGCCGCCATGAATGTCGCCGTTGAGGTCTTCACCCAGTTACCCCGGACATGGGAACTCCATATTTATATCCCCTGGAGATAGCGTGTCCCAGTATTTAAGCCCCCAGGAACCGGGCTGATTGTTGGTCCACGGGTCCTTATTACCGTAGCTATTCGGACCAACCCACCATTTCTGCCTGGCTCCCCCATCCGCCACCCGGGGGACGCGCCCGGTAGGGGCTACAAGGTCCCCTCTCCCCGGATTGTGCCATCTTTAAAAACAATTATTTTCCATTTTAATGAGATTTGAGTGGTGCAACATGAGGCTAACTTAAAGGAGCATTGAGATAAGGAGGGCAGAGCTCCTGTAGCAACTTCTGTGTACCAGGTGGTTTAACTTCCCCATCTTTCTCGTAAACAGATACCCATCCTTTTGTTAAAACAGTTGCAGAGCAACGGGAAAATTCCAGTTAATCGGACGGTAATGACGTCAACAAATTTTGTTCTGCTCTCCGAGCGACGAGGGCCAATTTCCAGACATGATATATCGTGTGTAGTACGCAATAATAGACAAGAAAGCACAAACATCCCGAAGGGTCTGTCTGTCTGTGGTTTTCCGCTTAATTTAAATTGTCTTTATTTTTGAGAGAGTAAACTCACGCTTTAAATTAGTAATTTACTGAACAAAATTTCATTTGACTTATCCGCAATTACCCATAGCCACTATTATATTCTCCACTACGTATTCACCAAATATAGGAAAAATATTGTACTCCACCCAAAAACAAGCAAATACGAGACTTCAGTGTTAATTCAGTAGAAAAATATCTCGGTAGTCATCGAGTGATATCAATTGATCAATAGAATTATATAAGCAATGAATGAGCTATTCTTTGCCTCCTTTGATTCAAATCTTTTGTGATGGCTGAGCAGACACTTTAGAGGGGCATGGTCAGCCAGTGCTACATAAATGAATTCCCCTCCGCATTGTGCTGCTAAAATGTCAAATAGCTCTGAAGGACACAATAGACAGTGTCCAACTCATCACTTATGAAATAAACGCAGCCGCTCATGCAGGATATAATGAACTTCAAATCCCACTGAATGAAGCAAAATAACAGAATTAAGCAAAGTTGCGATAGTGTTTGCATACAGAAGTAAAGAGGTGAACGCAGTGGATTGCTTAATATTCCCTTTATCTTGAGGTTAAGGAGCAGAATTTTCGCATTAATGTGTAAGATTTACTCTACAAAGAGTATAGTTTTCTACTAATAACATGATAAGGGAAATAATAATAATAATAATAATAATAATAATAATAATAATAATAATAATAATAATAATAATAATAATAATAATAATAATAATAATAATAATAATAATAATAATAATAATAATAATAATAATAATAATAATAATAATAATAATAATAATAATAATAATAATAATAATAATAATAATAATAATAATAATAATAATAATAATAATAATAATAATAAGAATAATAAGAAGAAGAAGAAGAAGAAGAAGAACAATAATAACAATAATAATAACAATAATAATAACAATAATAATAAAAACAATAATAACAATAATAATAATAATAATAATAATAATAATAATAATAATAATAATAATAATAATAATAATAATAATAATAATAATAATAATAATAATAATAATAATAATAATAATAATAATAATAATAATAATAATAATAATAATAATAATAATAATAATAATAATAATAATAATAATAATAATAATAATAATAATAATAATAATAATAATAATAATAATAATAATAATAATAATAATAATAATAATAATAATAATAATAATAATAATAATAATAATAATAATAATAATAATAATAATAATAATAATAATAATAATAATAATAATAATAATAATAATAATAATAATAATAATAATAATAATAATAATAATAATAATAATAATAATAATAATAATAATAATAATAATAATAATAATAATAATAATAATAATAATAATAATAATAATAATAATAATAATAATAATAATAATAATAATAATAATAATAATAATAATAATAATAATAATAATAATAATAATAATAATAATATAAAACTTAAACATAGGTTTCTACTTCAGAAAATTTTAATTAAAGATTCAAATTATTCTTTAAATGTGATATACCTATAAGGTAATTAAGAATATTTTAGAAAATGTGAACGTAAACATTCATAACGGGACTTACAGATTAGCAATCTCGCAGACACTTTTATAAATGACCAAATAATGCAGGAGAGGAGCCTGAGTTTTCCAAACATAAAGGTTCAAGTGTTGAGGAAATATGGAAATATGGGGAAGAGACTTCACCCGGGAGAAGCATCAATCGGTAATCGAAACCCTGTCTCTGGGAGAAACAGATGCATCATACACCATACTACACTGAAGCGACGGGCTGCAGAGAATGTTAATATTCATTAACTATCCTCTTCACTTGTAATGGAGAAGAAAAGGGAATAACTAAGTACAAAACAAAGCCTTCCCATGCGATGAAAACTCTTACTAAGTACTGTTATCCCCATATAAATAATATCAAAGGAAATAAACATATCTGAGAAAAATATTGGCAACAACGACTAAATAATCAAATGAATCTGAAACTACGACTGGTTCTTTTGTTCCCGACTGTACACCCTTAACTTGACCTCAGGACTGTCTTTAAGAACTAACTTACTTCTTAAACTAGAAGAAGGGTTTTTGACCAAAGTGAATGTCTATCTGTAAGAGTTGAAAAGCCGGACTTAGAGCAGCGTAGCTAGTAGCAGACGTTTCCCGTGTTGTAAAGGCGTTTTTCCACAGTTTACAAAAGTGGCTTTTTAGATATGAAGAGGAACCCAAAAATCGATAGTTTTTTCAAACCTACCAATGCGAACAACGTATTCAGAGCTAGCGCTTTGAGTGAAGTTAAACCTGAAGCTGGTGAGTTAAAAACTAAAAATGAAATGTGTGGTGATGATGCCGCGAGTGAAGAACTTCACAGTTTTAATACCGGTTGCCATATCGTCCTGTTGGTGCAAGAAACAAACTCTGTCAGCATTCCTAGAGACGTTAGGTGTCACATACTCACAAACTATTGGAATAACAGTTCATTTGTGTTTCCCGTACGTTTGTAGGGCTCTAAGATACTCGGTTTTCAACATAAGTGGCTGGATAGATGGGGGTGGCTAGCATACTCAAATGTGCAAGACGGTGCATGTTGCCGTTACTGTGTGCTCTTCTGGCAACAAGGCGTAGGTCAAGGAGGTCAGAAAAACTTAGGGTGTTTGGTAACAAAACCATTTTATAAATGAAAGGATGCTGTAGAAGTATTCAACAATCACCAAGCAAGTTGTTATCATAAAAACTGCGTCTTATCTGCCGAGCGGTTTTTGACAATTGAGAATGGCAGGGAAGAAGATGTGGCATCTGAGATGAATAGCCGGAGACGAAAAGAAATTAGGGAAAATAGGGAAGCTCTTCTAGCAGTAATAAAAACAATTATATTTTGCGGACAAGAACTGCCTCTCAGAGGTGGTTTAGATAATGGTTCCATAGTATTGTCAAAGCCTGAAAACTGAGATGGAAAATGTCGAGCTCTCTTACGTTTTCGCCATGATACTGGTGACAGATTATTAGAAAGCATGTGGCTAATACGAAGAAAAATGCAACTTATATTAGCCCCTTAATCCAGAATGAAGTCCTGGGCATATGTGGCAAAATAGTACGAGGAAAGATTCTCAGTTCTGTAAATGATACAGAATGCTTTACTGTCATTGTTGATGAAGCTTTAGATATTTCTGAAATGGAGAGGCTGTTTATTTACGGATGTCAAATCTGACCATGTTTTGAGAGAAGACTTTGTGGGATTTGTGCCTATATATGACCTCACCGGTAGCAACATTGCTAAGACGATTATACAAGAATGCGTTAACCTTGGACTAAATATGCGCAATCTGGTGGGACAGGGGTACGATACAGCTTCTTCTATGGAGTTCAAGCGAAAGTGAAACGGCTATATCCAAAAGCTTTATTTCTTCATTGTGCTAGTCAAAGACTAAATTTAGCTTTGTCCTTACACTTACTGCAACTCACATTCTTAATTGCTTGGGCATTATGGGTGACATTTGTGACTTACGTAGAAATCATCCTTTTGCCGGCAACGCTTTAAAGAATAGCATTAATGAGCTGTTACCTACCGGTAACAAATCAAGACAGATTCGCCTTTGCAATACAAGGAGAGACATGATCCTGTGATTGTGTTTGTGGAACTTCTAGAACCGATTGTTTAGAGCCTTCAGGAGCTTTCCAGAAGCGGCAAATCCATTTCCAAAACTGCAGCACAACTACTGGCGGCCATAGATAATAGTTCCCTTCTAGTCTCACTATTAACATGCGAGAAACTTCTGTGCTTCGCAGTACGACTTTCTACGCTCTGCTTTGGAATATGCCAGTGACGTAGTAAAGCAGCTGGAAGCTTTAAGAAAGAATGCTGTTGCACAATTTCACTAAATTTTTGAGCTGTGTCCAAAGACCATGAAATCCCTATTTCACTCTGAAATTAGAATTCAAATGCTGGTAGGGAAGCAGACAAAAAGGGACAATAACCCAGGAGATACAGCAGAGGCGTACTTCAGAAGATGTCTCTTTATTCCATGAAGTGACGAACTGATTTCAAGTCTTAAGAACGGATTTGAACAGAACAAAGGTGGATAGTGTGCTTTCGATATTTTATTGACCAGAAATGTAGGAGAAACTAAAGCTGATATGTTAAACAAGCTTTTTTTATATTCAGGTAGAAATATCAGTGACAGTGAAACACAGGCAGAATATCGGTTGTGGTGTCAAATATGGAAATTCACAGAGAAAAAGTAGACCAAATCATGCCATAAGATCTTTGGCTACCTGTTCTGTAGCATTATATTCCACAATTCATCCTCTGCTTAAAATTTTGGCCATCCTACCCGCCTCAACTGCCAGTGAGGACAGACTGCTTACAACAATGAAGCGGCTCAAGGCTTACCTCAGAAGCACAACTGGTGATGAGCGTTTAAGTAATCTTGCCTTGTCGTCTGTACACTGGGATCAGAATATCAATCCTGAGGAAGTGTTAAATATAATGGGCAGTAGAAGCAGGCGCATCAACTTAGTACTGTAGAACTGCTTATGCTTCGTGTACATAGTGTAAATATGTGAAAATATTTCCATATACACTTAAGCACTGTAACGGAGATCATCATGCACAAGGCTTCACTTCAACAGTTTCCCAGCTCTTTGTTATGAGATTTCAGTTTAGTTCCTTTTAATGTTACTAGTATATTATATATCTTGCCTGTCTAGGAAACTTCTAGTAATTGCTGCAGTAACATGTGTACATTTAGGCTGGAGCCCTATTTGATATTTTTATATTTATGTTAACCTGCCAAATGGTTTATTATCCTCTTTATAGTAGGGAGGTATTGTATTACAACTCCATCGGTATGCTGCTCTGAGTTTAGACCCTAGATATACGTATAGTAGTATCATTGCGTTAAAGTAACAGCATCTTTAAAGAACAAAAGGTCGCAGAGATATTTATTATTATTGTGACTGTATGGATTCGTGGAATTAAAAGTCCAAGTTACAGAAGTTCAAAATGCTCTTTATTTTCGTAGAAACACACCTTTGTCAAACCTTACATTAGCAGAATTACGTAACATACACAAATACAATCTTCCAAGGTCGTTAACCACAAACTGTTGCAGGCACACGATACACAGTTCCGATTACACTCTGTTTACAACTCTCGTTACGACTCAGACCTCGCTATACATACATACCGCTACTCATATTTCTATAAGTTTCTGGAATACTCTGTAACAAACAAGAACTCGAAACTTCCAGTTAGCTATCTGTCTCTTTATCCTTTTGACAAGCTTATATCTCCATACTGCACTATCTGTCCCCTATCCGTCTGCGCCGCACACCTTGAATGCACCTTCGGTTTACCCCGCCATCTCATTTCACCGGTGCTCCATCTTTATCTCATGTACCATCAGTGTCATCACCTGCGGTGCCGTATGTAGTAAAAGCGGGCGTTAAACACTACACACACACCCTTGTAAGCGTAGCCACCAGCCGCGACACTGCTCCCTCCTCAAGGCTGGTCGTCCCGAACAGCACCATCGTAGCAGGCCAGACGATCTAGGTATACCACCAACATCTCTTCTTGAGGCACCATCTGGATGCAGTAGACCACGTCGTTATTCCTCTTTACCACCCGGTACGGTCCTTGCCATGGTTGTTGACGACTCGGGCAGCGTCCCTTGGTCCGGTAAGGGCGACACAACCAGACCAGGTCACCTTGCTGGAACCCTTGACTGTTGGCTTGCCTGTCGTATCGGGTCTTCATGCGGTCGCTCGCCGTCTGGATGTTCTGACGAGCCATCTCATGCATGTCCCGGAGATGGTCAACCAGTTTCTCCACATACTCGGTTGCTGGCTGTTCTGCTTCTGGAGTACTCCCAAAGGCCTAGTCACATAGTAGGCGCAACTTTCGGCCGAATATTAAGCTGCGTTGTGTCATCCCGGTGGTGTGTGTTGACGAGCGGTAGGCCAGAGAGAAAAGTAGCACCTTGACGTCCCAGTCTCGCTGATAGCGGGCCACGACCATCCTCAAATGTTCTTCAAAGTTCTTGATATACCTCTCCACCATGCCGTGCGACTGTGGATGTAGGTGTTGTGCGGTTCTTGTACACCCCAAGTCTTTCCAGTATCTCCTTCATCAGTTTCGATTCAAAATTTGTGCTCTGTCGCTGTGGAGCCCTAACGGTACCCCAAAACGGCAGAACAGTTACTCCAGTTGGCAGTTTGGGACCGTCTTCGCCTCCTAGTTCGGGATGGCATACACATCCGGCTACTTGGTGCAACAGCCCAGGGTCACAATCTGGTACTCGTTGCCTCGGTTGACACTGGGATTGGTTCTGCAATGTTGACATCCATACGTTCGAATGGCCTTCTGACTTCATACTGCTCCATGCGATCCCGGCTCCAAGTCTGGGGGCCGCGAATCGCCGCGTACTCGTAACATTGACGGCACCATCTTTCGGCGTCTAACGGAGCCTAAGCCAGTAGTAGCACTGCCGGTGTTTGTCGATTGTTCGCTTTGCTCCTAGTCGTCCTCCTGAAGTACCGGCGTGAACTTCCTCCAAGACCACTGGAAACTTACTTCGGGGACGTACCAACTGTTCTCTCCGCGTCTTCCCATCAGGTGATTCCCATACCCGGAACAGCACGCCGTCTCTGATTTTCGGTGAGTCCCATTGGGCCCAGTAGGACTCGTATGTGGCACTGCTTGGTGTGATGTCCTCCCAGGTTGGGCTTGCCCTTCCTCCACTTCCCTCAAAAGTAGCCCCAAGTCGGTGCTCACCAGCTCCTCCCTTTATTGACCGCACTCTTCTGGGCAGGGTCGTCAGAACGTGGCGCCTGCTTTGCCGTAGCTCTTCCCTCTACGATGTTCAGCGATTAAGTCGTACTCCTGCAGCTTCTGGAGCAAGTTAGCTGTCTGGCCTTCCAGGTGCCTAAAACAAAGTAGCAAGTTTAGGGCAGATTGATCAGTCCTCAGGTGGAATGGCTGACCGTACAGGTACTCGTGGAAGTGCTCCAAGGTGTAAGAAGCTCTCGCAGTGTAACGAAGCAGTTCTTCCCTGCCTTGGAGAGCGTGTTGCTGTAATAAGCTATCACCCGCTGGCGGCCGTCCCGGACTTGGGATAGGTCGCCTCCGAAGCAATGGTCGCTGGCGTCAGTGTCCACAATGAAGGCGCCAGCTGGTTGTGGGAATCCCAGAACAGCAGCACTGCAAAGTGTCTTCTTCAGCTGCCGCAAAGTGAACTCGGCGTCCTCCGACAACGCATAAGGCCGGTGTTCCTCCATAAGGCGTGTGAGGGGCTTGGCGATGTTGGAGAACCCCTTTATGAAATGGCGGTAATAACTACACAGCCCTAGAAAACTGCGCAAATCTCTCTTATCCTTTGGCCCAGGCCTGTTTCTTCTCCGGTTCTGTGGCCACCCCGGTTGGTGGACCAAGCAGATGACTTCCTTGCGCAAGAACTGGCACTTCTTTGCAACTCACTCAGGTTGTCGAGATGGTCTTCGAAAGTCTTGCCCACGATGATGATGCCGTCCATATATAGCAGCCAGACGTCATAAGTCAGTCCTCTCATTACCGACTCCATAAGGCATTGGAAGGTAGTTGGTGCGTTGCAGAGGCCAATAGGCATAATTGTGAACTGCCAAAGCTATTGGCCTGCCGAGAGTCTGTCAGACTCTTCAATCACACCCCTAGATCGCCCGTTCTTAAGCATATCCCGTATCGCCGCTTGTTTCGCTAGCGCAACGCGTCTAGGTGGTTTCCGAATAGGCCGGGGGTCTCCGATGTCGATGTGGTGGAGCACTCGGTCCGTGGGAAATAGTTGCTGTCGCCTTGGCTATTCCGTAGGGGAGGAGATCCGTTCCCTTCGGCCGCTGTGGTGCGAGCGCTGCAGACCCTTAGCACTCATGGTACCTCTGACGTTATTAGAAGAATCTCGGGCCAAACTGCCGAGCCCCTCCTGTCGGAGAGTTGTTCGGATTGAGTTGGACTCCAGGGGATAGGGTCTTTCCGACACCCACGTGAGATCGAGTACCTAAAGCCAGGCCTTGGCCACTCGGAAGGGGTAGAGTTTTGCCTCACAAGTCCCGGGTACTAGCCTGCACAGCTAGTACAACGTGTGCTAGATCACCAGGTGGCCCTCCGAGGTTTCCGGTAGTCTTCCCTGCGGGGTTGACGTTGTTGTAGATGAAAGTGCTTTTAGGAAATCAGATATTGCCCTATGGAAAGACCTCCGGTGTTTTCCATCACTCCCGGGTAGAAGGAGGCCAGGGTCTTCAGACTTTTGGGTAAATCCTCTGCGTTTAAAAAGTATAGCCTTGACTGAAGACGCGCTGGTATCGTATCAGCAGTTGTCGATCCTTCTCGACCTGTTCTGCGGCCAGGTTCCAATAGGCCTTCCAGCTCGGGCCCCATGTGTTGCGTCGGCACCGGCTCCTGGGTCTTGTCGATTGGTGTTATGCTGACCACGGGCTGGCACGTCCCAACTCCGTCCCGACCTGGACATTATTATCGGTGTCCACTGGGTTGAGCATCTCCTCTCCGCACGGCAACAATGACCTGGCTACACATTGCCCGTGCACAGGTATCTTCTGGTCCAGCATCATGTTCTTGTTTCGCTGGCCTTACGTCGCACCGTCACCACCACCACCACGTTATCCCTCAAGACGACCCTGCCAATTCCCAGGCGCTCTTCAGGTTACCGTAGTATCACTATTTCTTCATTTCTCTGACACATTACGTACTTAAGTGACCAACCAGGCTTGATAACTAGAAGCTGCCTCACCAAGGAAGCACTCTGGATAAGCAGGCGGTGTCATTTCAAGACGTTAGGATCCTGTCATTTCCTTAATTCTCCGTAGTGAAAGCACAATGGACCACAATACGCCCACTACAACGATTATCCCAGACGCCGCTACTTCGGAGGCAACCGCAACAAAAGCTGTATTAGGACGCGTCATCGCTACTCCGCTATCGTAATTCTGCAAGAACGATCCTGCAAACTGGTTTCTGTAAACAGAGGGAATTTTCAAGGCACTCAACATCAATGCCCACCGCAACAAACTGCATAACTTTATAGGGCGATCAAAAGTCTTCGCAACTGCTAAGAGTAATGCAACATCAGGCCGACACTATTACATCAGAGGAGCTATTGTGCCTCCTATGGACGCGAAATCTACCGAAATAGACGCAATCATTATTGGCAGCATAAGAGGACGAAACCCTAGATAAAATATCCCGGATGTGAGACTAAATCAGAGAACACAAACAATTACAGAAGCTCAACAATCATAATCTGAGTGATAAACGTAGATTGAGATTTTACAGTTAAGACTCTTGAAAGAAGCAAACCCAAACATTTACAGGCACCGCAGCGAAACATTTTCGTATAACCCAGCAACATTTGTTGATACCACAAGAACACAAATACAAAATATTGATATAACTAAACCATATGATAAATAATCGTATCCAAGCGCTGCGACTCAAGTGCACGGAACTGTAAACCTCCCTGTAGATATACAAGCAGTAATAAAGTGGGAAACGACACAACACAGCAAGTATGGTGGGACCAGATGTGAAACCCTACGCAAACTACCTATTCATATGATGCAAATTAAACTGAATACTATTTCGGGCACACGTAGCAGTATGCGCCTAAATTTAACCTAACAAAATCTGAAAGTATCCCAACACACAGAGTACGAACTACATGCAGCGAACGGATCACCGATCCACATATACGGCATCCAAAATGCAGCGTTGCAGCTACGTATGAAAACCTACAACTTCAAGTTCCTGATCGCTGATATCCCGAAAGCTATCACCGGGCCCGATTTCCTTACATATTTCGGCTTATCAGTAGACCTCAAACAAAATGTCTAATGGATGACATATGCTATAGAATCACAGGGAAGGTGGAAAATATACACTACAGTATATCCTCCATTCCACCACCAGCCTCCTTCCGACATCTGTGGGAAGAAAACAGTAAAATTACCAGGCCAGCCTCAGATGAATTATATAAGAACTTCGATGTTTACGTTACATTGAAACTACGGTAGCATCAGTGACAGCAAAAGCTAGGCGACTACTTCAGGCCGTTTACCTTGTACCAAATGAGGACTCTGCCAGACTACTACAAAAGGTGTCATGAGTATTGCTCCTACGTAGAGTGGAAAAACCAAATGGTTCTGCGCGACACTGTTGGTTGGTCTACCGCCAACTTAATAATAAATTTTGTACCTGATCGGTGCTCAGTTCCACCTATATGGGACTTCAACACTCTTTTACACGGTACATCTATTTTCTTCACCTTGTACATCCAAAGAGCCTTCCACCACAAGCATACCTACGTGGGCTTCGGTCTACGCAACGCTGACCTAACGTACTAGCGCTTCATGGACCATCTCCTTCGGGACCTTCCTACCTGCTCCTGCTACCTACATTACATCCTAATAGCATTCGAAACAATGCAACAATACGAGGAGCAACTACTCACAGTCCATCACAGATTTTCAGAGTATGGTCTACACCTTAACGTAAGTAAACGCGTCCTCGGACAAAAGGAAGCGAATTTCCTAGGGCATTTGGTATCAAACCGTGGCACACGACCACAACCAAATAAAGTAAAGGCTATCACAGATTTCCCACCACCAAAGAGCATTATGGGGCTATGTTGATTCCTCGGTATGATCAACTTCTATCGCACACATATTCCACGGGCACCTACTATCCAATAGCCCTTAAATACCTCACTCAATAACGGCCATAAAGCCAAAACACCTATTCAATAGACAGAGACGAACGGCAGTGCCTTCGTATCACACAGCAGTACTCAAAAACTTATTCCAACTTCGACTGCGAACTACTAGCCATCTATGTGATAATTAAGCACTTCCGAGACCAGATGAGAGGCAGACATTTCACAATCCTTACCATCATATACCACTCACCCATGCTATTATGCAAAACCCTAAAACAGCACACCCAGGAGGGTACGCCCGCTATATTTCATGGCACATTTCTCCACAGACATCCAGTACTGCGAAAAGAGACAAAAATATAGTACCACACACAGACACGTATAGACGCTTGACCGCACTGCAGCAAAATTCCTAGCCCAAGTAGAAGTGACAGACTGGGAGTTGACAGCATACAGCTCAACTCACGACGACAACAACAAACAGGTTCATACTAGATACTGGCATTGTCAACACCTACGATACAAGCACAGGAAGCAAACGATCTTTCGTACCCAGACAATTACAGAACAGCGATAGAGTCAACCTGAAAAATTCAAAACCATGGCCGGGATTTGAACCACGGATCTCCTGGTTTCCGTCCAGTCACTCTTACCCATTGTGCTATCATGGCCATTGTGCCATCATGATACCAAATTCTCCAACTGACTCATATATTTTCCCGCTAAACCACTAGGGGCTCTCGTATTCCAGATACACCGTTCTGCCTACTTACCATTGTAAGTACTTGAGCCCAGGCTTCATCATTAAACTCTTATTATTTAAGTTAGCTGATGAAATTCATTTGCCTGCCTCGGTAGCGTGGTGGCAGCATGTCTGCCTCACGTTCAAGAGCTCAAGAGTTCGAATATCGGTCAGGGTGAGTTACCTGGATAAGGTTTTCCGGGGTTTTCCCTTATCCTGAAAGATGAATGTCGGGTAACTCTAAGCTCCATGGAACCTGGGCTCATATGAGCATCATTTCACCCATTCCATTCATCGTCCGATATGACTTAACGTTAGAGGACGTAAATTACCAAAAAAGTCACCATTCTTTCACATTAAATGTGTATAGGCTCGGGTTTTGGATAGACAGAGCCAAACTGAAACAAACAATGCCATGGCCGAGATTTGAACCACGGATCTCCTGGTTTCCGTCCAGTCGCTCTTACCCATTGAACTACTATGGGTAACGTTCCTTCATGACGCAAAATTCTCCAATTGACTCACATATTTTCCCAGTAAACCACTAGAGGCTCTCGTATTCAAGATACAACGTTTGTGGCGACTTACTATTGTAACGGCGTTCTTTCAGAAACTGCATGGCATTCGGGTGTTCGAGCTACACCCAAACTTATCATCGCCAAATATTTTTGGCCATTAATAAGAGCAGATAGATATAAAAATGGACTGAAGCCTATCACCACTGTAAAATAACAAAAAATACGTCAACACATGAAAGCACCGTTACGAGATTTTGCAAATGCGGCAAAATTCAAACATGTTCACTTGGATATAATTGGTCCCCTACCACCTTCCAAAGCATACCCATTCTGCCTATGATAGGGAAATCACATGGCCAAAATACTTTCCTCGCAATCAAATAGATGTTGCCATCATAGCCAGCAAATTCCTTTGGACACTGGATAATCCAATATGGTACACCAGCAGGACTAACCACACAACAAAGTCCACAATTTGACTCAGAACTCTTTCATGAACTTACCCGACTATTAGGCATTGATAAATACCTTGCCAACGCTTACCACCGACAAGCAAACTGTAAAACAGGACGCTGGCACCGATTCTTTTCTTAGAAAATGCACCAAGAGCTGCACGCAATCCAGCTAGGTGGGTTGATAATCTACCTCTTGTAATCCTCTTAGGACTTAGCACGACCATCAGTGGTACAGATAACCAGTGCGTGTCACACTTTAGATTTGAGCATCCTATACGCTTACCCGTGTACACATTCGTTACAACAACATTAGCCCGAGGAACCTCCACATGGGGAACCCGGACAGAGCTGCAAAGTTGTAGACAGAGCTATGTACAATCGGATCTCCAGACTGCCAAACATGTATATTTACGAAAGGAAACAAGTAGATACAGACTCAATCCACCATACTGGAAACCTTTTCCAGTATTCAACAACGATGGCAAAACAGTAAAATTTCGTCCACAGCGCGGCATCACTGCAGAAGTTTCAACAGACTGACGCTACACAGCTCACACACTCTTAAATGAGCAAACACATATAACAGAAAAAAACGCCGCGACGGACAAACCAATAACGTTTCGCTCACGAGCTATTACTAAAACTGCATTGATGGCAAAACAGCTGCAAACACAAAAACTAGGTCCACATCATCATGGACAGAACTATGTATATAAGGTACGTCTAAAACAAAATTCGGTACTGTGTCATGGACACACAAGGAAGACTGGATCAATGAAATAATCCAGTTCTAGATCCAAGGTTGGCCTAGCTAGAATAAGTTTTTTTAAATTTCAAGGAAGGACAGACATTTGCAACTCCAATGCTACCACTGACGTCAAAACCCAACTTCTTTATGATTGGCTGCAATCAACTTAGGGAGAACATCCGATTGGCCGTTATATCAGCGAAACTAATTGCCCAATAAACAAACCAGCTCCTAGGCAGCACTAGTTGAGTTTTCTTGTGCCATTTCTCCGTCAAACAGTACCAGAAAAGGCGACCAGAGGACCATAGCCAAGGTCTTCTAGGTGGCAATCTAAAGGCACACTGATGGGTAGTTTTCTATCGTCACGCAGATTGAGCCTGTGCTGACTGGTAAGGATATAGCTTAAGGTTAGATATGCACAGAAATGCGGCGCAGAGCAACATGAACAACCAGAACAAACCTTTCCCACCACCATTCACATCCACTGCGATACATTTCAGGAATACATCCTGAAATTGATGCGAAACCTAGCACCAGAACTGGTGCTATGCACCCAGCAGTCAGCGGTCCAACACATAAATGTACTGGAAATAAACGGCCGTGCCGAAAGCTTATCAAGTGTGATAATGGCAAGGTAAATAGTCCACCCGTAGCCCAAAAGCCATCTCACCAACACCCTTCCCGCGAGTCCTCTCAACGATTGGCAAAATTTCAGAGAGCTAGGCCTCTGTCTTTTCCTGCTCTAGTTCGGAGCCAAGTTTCTCCACCGACAAAACTGTGGATCCTGTAAGCTCATTCTCCAGGATGGAAGTTTCCGAGGCAGAGCTCAGCTCGTCGGACATCACAACAAATGTCTACGAAACAGAGTTCTATGGGGTAACCAACGGACCACCATTCCCGTGAAGACGACTGGTGCGCCCAGTCAACAAAGTACAGCCAAGAGACATATTTCTCCTGTCATAATGGATGACCTCCGGGATTAAGTAAGGTACCTGAAGGAAGTCATGCCCACACTATCCGGGTCATGTACCATCACTAGGAGGAGAAGCGCTTTGTCTTCCAGGCGAAGTTCATGTAGGATTACCAGCTCCAAAGTGTTAACCCTGCGCTGTCCCCATTCCCTCCTATCTGGTGATAGTGGAGCGGTCGAAAGATCCGGAGGCGAAGCTGCATGATGTCACAACCATCTGATACCACCGAGTGAAGATGGAAGCCGTCAGGAGCTCTGGCTGTCCCCCCCTGCCAAAAGTTCAAATATTCCAGCGCCAATTGCAAGCGTAACTTTTGCTACTTGAGGTGTGGTGCATGCTATAATAAAGAGATTTGTCCTAAGTCAACCGCAGAGGTGCCCACTTGCGCCAAATGCAAGAGCGAACACGTGGCCTGCTACGGTGGTTGTCCTGCTCGTAAGGCAATTAATACCTCAAGCAGACCACCCCATGTTAGGCAACAACTGCCTACACTAGCCAGGGAGGAGCAAAGACCACTCCCCCTACCAACACCAGAGATTGGCCCAAGCTCAGGCAGATTGACAATTAGGATCAGCAAGAGTAGAGTTAGAGACCTACCTTCGCCCAGGTTGCGCAATTGGCTCCTGATTGTTCGAAATTATTGTAGCGAGGCATCGTAGACGAGCGCCGAGAGAGGAGGAAGCGGGGAGTGAAAGAGACAGATAGCAACAGGCCACGCCTAGCAGAGACGGGGCGAGCAGAGAAAGAGCCAAAGAAGTGTCTAGACGTTTCTTTCTCCTTCGCCTGCCGCTTAGGAAGGGCGTGAATCTTCGGGTGTCTTCGCCGAACTTCGCGAAACCGCGGACCATGCATAAATAACACTACCGACGACCGAATTAAGTCAGTTCGACAAAAGCCGAGGGACGAGGTGTAGTGGGGACCTGCGGCAGATGGACTTGACGATTGCGTACGTGTGTGTTACATCATTCTGCAGTTATCAGAGATGTACAAAGTGTATTTCTACGGAAATAAAGAACATCTTGACTTTCTGAAAATTTGACTTTTAATTTTACGAACCCACAAAGTAACAATTGGTATCAGAATTGGAACAAACCAATGGACTCTGCATTGGCAAAATTTCTAGAAAAGCTGAAAGAAATGAGAACAGCGAATGATAATCTCATTGCGAAAACAGAAGCAGCAAATATCAACCTCACCGCCGAGTTGAAAGAAATGAAGTCAGCGAGTGACACCCTCGCTGAAAAGACGGAAGATTCAAATAACAGCCTGGCCGAAAAAATGTAAACGCCTAATAAAAACTTGGCTACAACGATGAACGAAGTGAAAGCGGAATTAACCTAATGAAGAAGGCGAACGGGGCCCTCGTCGCAAAATTTGAAGAGCAGTTAACAGGTGTAAGGGGCGACGTCAGGGAGCTGGGCAAGCGGATCGGTCAAGTAGACGAGAGTCTTAAGAAACTACAGGGAAAGGCCGACAGCATCACCAAGTCTCTGAACGCCATGGTGAAACACGTCGTCGGCAGAAGAATGAAAGATTTAAGAGCCGACGCGCCGAGACGCGACAAAACATCTGCGTGCGTCAAACCACCAAAGTACGACGGCACATCAACGTTAGAAGTCTTCAGGCGCCAGAACGATACAGTGGCTAAGCACAATACGTGGTCACCAGAGGAAGACCCGCACAGATAATAGCCAGCCTCCAGGGACGGCCCGCAGAGGTTCTCAACGCGGTCCAGGCAGCGACGGCGACCAAGGACATCTGGGAAGCCTTAGAAAACCGCTTCGGAAACCACCGCTTAACCACAGCCAACCGCAGCCGATTGAAGTCAAGGTCGCAGCAACTAGGGCAGACACTGGCAACCTAACAGCGGGCCAGCAAAGCCTCCGTCGCCCTCCCACCTAAGTTCGTATCCCGGGAGCCCGCTTACACATCCGTCGACAGGGTACGAAACCTCTAGATACGGCAGCACCTAAAGCTCTTTGACCAAAAGACTATTCACGTGGCGCTAGCGGCCGCATTGAGAATGGGAGTAGCCAAGGTGAGGGCTCTCCCCACTTCCAGAACAAGGAGTATTCGCTACAATGGGGACCGAAGATCATTCCAGGGACTCCGGCGAAGACCAAGTGGCGTGTGTTGGAGCTGTGGCAGGCCGGGACACCTGGAGAGAAACCGCCGACACCAGGAATAGTAGCCGGAAAAACGGGAAAGACCCGGCGGGGCGAGGGGCACGCCAGTACCATCATCAAAATCCAATCGAGTGACGCTGCGCTCCGTCAGCCGAAGGATGGATGACAGATTCATTGCGGACGGTTGTGTGAGAGGGAAACCGTGTGGCGTATTTCTGGACACCGGTCAACGGTGACCGTCATCAGGCTCCAATGCACAAGTTTAGAAGAGAAGGAGAGTGCCATAGCTATCAGAGTGGTCACGGCAGTACCTGCGGACAGCTGGGATAACGCAGGCCTGAGGAGGGAGCAGCAGGCGGTCGCTGACTTGGGGCCACTGTTCAGGGAGGTGGAGGCAGGGACAAGACCGACCTGGGAGGACATCGCACCAAGAAGCGCTATATAAAAATCGTACTGGGCCCAATGGGACTCATTGAATATTAAAGAGGGAGTGCTGTTCCGGTTATGGGGATCACCCAGTGGGAAGGCGCAGAGAGAGCAGTTGGTACTTCCCCGAAATAAGGTCCCGGAGGTCTTAGAATAAGTGCACGCCGGTATCTCATGAGGACATCTGGGAGAAAACCGAGCGATCAGCAAACTCCGACAGCGTTACTACTGTCTGAGGCTTCGAGCAGACGCTGAGAATGGAGCCGTCAATGTCACGTGTGCGCGGCGAGTCCCCGCCCCCAGACTGGGAGCCGGGGTCGCATGCAGCAGTACAACGTCGGAGCGTCATTCGAACGCATCGCTATCGACATGCCTGAACCATTCCCAGTCTCCGACAAGGCAACAAATACCTGATAGTGGTCGTGGAGTACTTCTTCAAGTGGCCGGAGGTGCCTGCCATCACGAACCTGCAGGCGGCAATAATCACACACTGACCCGTGGAAAAACTGTTCTGACGTTTTGTTGTGCCTTTGGAGCTCCACAGCGACCTGGACAATAATTCTGGGCCCAAACTTATGAAGGAGGCATTGGAAAGACTTGAGGTGAACAAGACCTCCACTATATCTCTACATCCGCAGTCGGATGGCATGGTGGAGAAGTATATCAAGATCCTAGAAGAACATCTGAGAAAGTCCGTGGCCAGACATCAGCGAGACTGGGACGTCAAGGTGCCACTGTTCTTGCTGGCCTACCACACGTCAACATTCGACACCAGTGGGATGACGCCGGCAAGCTTAATGTTCGGCCGAGAGTTACGCCTCCCTTGTGGCCTGGCTTTTGGGAGCCCCCGGAAGCAAAACAATCAGCAACCGAGTTTGTGGAGAACCTGGTGCACCGTCTCCACGACAAGCATGAGATGGCTCGTCAGAACATCCAGATGGCGAGTCACCGCAAGAAGACCCACTACGACAGGTAAGCAAACAGACAAGGATTCCAGCAATGTGACCTGGTCAGGTTGTACCGTCCTACTCGGACCAAGGGACACTGCCCGAAAATTTAACAGCCGTGGCAAGAACCGTACCGTGCGATAAAGGTAATTAATGACATGGTATACCGCATCCAGATGATGCCCCGTGAACGCATATTGGTGATACACCTGGATCGTCTGACCCACTACGATGGTGCTGTTCAAAACAACCAGCCTTGAGGAGGGAGCAGTGTGGTGAGGCATCGTAGACGAGTACCGAGAGAGGGGGAAGCGGGGAGTGAAAGAGACTGATAGTGCCAAGCCGCGCTTAGCAGAAACGGGGCGGGGAGAGAAAGAGCCAAAGAAGTGCCTAGACTTCTCTTTCTCCTTCTCTTGGCGCCTCAAAAGAGCGCGAAGCTTCGGGTGCCTTCGTCAAGCTTCGCGAAACCCTAGACCATGTATAAATAACACTATGAACGACCGAATGAAGTCAGTTCGGCAAGGGCGGAGAGGCGAGGAGCACTGTGGACCTGCCGCAGAAGGAATTCAAGATTGCGTACGTGTGTGTTACGTCTTTTTGCGGTTATCAGAGGTGTAAAAAATGTGCTTCTACTGAAACAAAGAGCATTTTGAATTTCTACAAATTGGACTCTTAATTTTACGAACCCGTAAAGTCGAAACATCAATAGGCACACACATATCTCCCTCAGAAACACTCACTTGCCCCAACTGGAAAAACCCCACCCTGACGCTCGCAAAATGAAGGGAGGCTCCCTCACAAGCCCACGAAACCTGCTGAGATAACGAAATATGGTAAGCCCAATCTCCTCAACAGCAGAGGGACGACGGTGCTGCAGGAAGACCTGCACCCATTAGGACACCCTCATCTTTCAATTCCCGCCCCCTAATCCCTACCCTTAATACCACTCCTCCAGCCGCTACCCTCGATCTCACGGAGATGTTCAAGTATCTATTACAGCTGTTGCTGTCACACGGGAAGAAAATCTGTGAGTTCGTGGTTAAGTTCTTTTTTACCTCAGACCCGTCAAGTAAGGTGCTGGTGGCAGTGAAGGGACTTACAGGTGTCCAAAAGCGAGTCGAAATAGGCCTCACACCTCATTTCGATTCTCATTTTGGAATTTGTGTGGCCTAGCTGCTAAGGAGAGCCAGATATTACACTTTGCTCGAGCCCATGCCTCATGTGTCATTTTAGTCAGCGAAACGCATCTCTGACAAGACTCCCGATTCTGACTCCCGAGCTACATCTAACATCGCACGGATCGTCAGGGCCGTCCTAGTGGTGTATCTCCGACATTATTAAGGCAGAATGTGGTCCACAATACCATCTAACTCCCATCTGTACACACCCTAGATACCAGAGTCATTGGTTTGGACACTGGTGGTTTGGGGGTTTTGGTATTCTCTGTGTACCACCTCTGACAAAGACAGTTAATACCCAACCGTTATCTCTCCATCATAGCCCTATAAATCAGTGTTATCATTACCGGTAACTTAAATGCCAAACAGCAGCGTTGGAATTGTGGTCGTCAAGCTGATGCAAGAGGCAATGCAATCATTCGCCTTATAGATGTAGATCCTGAGCATCAAGTACAGGGTCCCCGACAACTCACACATTACCCGCGGGGTGTAGGGCTGGCTTCAATCATCGACTTCTTAGTCACTTAACATTTGCCAATTTAACTCACCCTTACATCATTGAATGCATTACACTCCGACCATAATCTGGTGCTGTTAGAAACCAGCACAAAGGTTGCCAGTCATGACATCTCGTTTCAAACGCGATAAGTCGACTGGCAAGGCATCAGGAATTGCCTACGCACTTCCATCCCACCAAAACCCAGAATCACAAATATATCTACCCTGGAGAATGGAATCTCAATCTCTTCACCTCCAGTGGTGACACCAACTGGGTAAACCTGACAGTCCACATTCCTTCTCCCCTTCATCCAGATGTCCTTCCCTTTACTATCATCCTCCTTATACGCCACTACTGGGCGACACGGAGACTGTACCAGCGTCACCGCACGCAGCAAAATCGAGGGCTCCTGAGACCTTTACGTCGAGAGGTCAAGGCCCACCTGCATGTGCACAAAATGCAAGCGTGTGGGGATAAAATGGCCCGGTTGCGCTTCGAAGACCTAACTTCTGGAGGATTCTTATAGACCTCAGTACCCGGAAAGGTGAATACACCTCCCCAAACCATGGCACCGAAAGACTCATGCTGCGCCATCTTCCCTTCAACAGAAGTTTTCTTCCTTACAAGAATATTCGGTATGTGTCTCGCCTGGATGTACTTTCCACGCGAGTGGAGGGAGGCCCGGCTAGTATGCATATTGAAGCCTGGAAGAATTCGGGTTACCCTTCTAGCTACCGCTCCATAAGCCAATTTTTCACCCTCTCGAAGGTCCTGAGAAGTTGATTCTCACCCATTTATCCCCAATACTGAGTGACATTCAATCTATTCCTGACCACCAGTTTAGATTTCGTCCTCCATACAGTTTTGCAATTACTGCGGGTTGTGGAGACCGCTGCCCTGGGTTTTCAGGAAGGCACCCTCACGGCCGCGGTGTCGCTGGACGTCGAGAAGTCCTACTTAACGACATGGAATGCCGCATTCCTATACAAATTAAACAATCTGGGGCTCCCAACATAGATGACCAACGTACTAGGCAGACTCCTCAGACACCGCACCTTCCAAGTCACAGTCGCGTGGAAAACATCTACACTAACACCTGTGAGAGGAGGACTCCCCAATGTCTCTGTACTGTCTTCCACCTAATTCAGTGTCTTTGAGGCAGATTTCCCCACAGAGCCACAAGTCAAAATGGCAGAATATGCTGAAGACGTGCTGCTATTCTGCAAAGAAAAACACATTAACAGAACCTTCAACCTTATACGACACCTCCGCCTCAAACAACAGTGGCGTGGGCATTGGCGGATGTCCGTTAACTCGGACAAAATTTACGCCATACTTTTCACAAAGCGCCACAACCGCAACCGCCGCAAATTCAGTTTTCGAGTCCAAAGGATAGAGTAGACTAGCTCCGTCCCATAGCCTGGAGTTAAATTTGGATACAGATTTAGCCCTTCACCACCACATCAGGGACTTCTCGTCAAAGCGGCAGGGCCCATTGCTTCCCTGTATCCAATGCTGTGGTCTGGTTCGATGCCGATTGGCCTGAAGATTCACCTCCTCCGAGGGCTGGTATTCACCTTGCTGCAGATCTGGGGCATGGTCGTAAATAGCTGGCTAGTATGGCCTCAACGTGCACAGAATAGAGGACTTCGGTATGTCTATTCTGTTGGTTACCATTTTCCTAACAGGTTGCTTCACGAATCCTCGGGTCTGTCATGCTTAGAGGATGAAATTATGAGTCGGGCATCAGAATTCTACGCCGCATGACCATTCCTTAAAAGCGCCTTAGCTAGATCTTTGGGAGATTATGACTCCACTAGATGCCGATTTGGGATGTTTGGAGTTCCCCTCGTGGCTTGCGGGCACCCGAGATAACAACGGAGCTAATCCTAACAGCAGCTGAAGCTGAGCTTCACAAAATCCTTCCTCGCTCTTTAGCATCACAATTTCAACCCAAATTAATTAATTGTTAAACAAAACACCAGGATGCATAAGATTTTGCACCCTATAATTGCAACCCGAGGGGCATAAGTGTTACTCACAACAAAATTCTAACTAAAAGCGAAGCAAAAATCGCGACAAATTCCTTTACAGCCCTACCTGAAGTAAAATCCATCATCATGAATGATGTGGACATAAAAGCAGAGGAAATGAAGAGCATTGCAAGATAATTAGAAAGGCATGACGAAATGCTGTCAAGCTGTACTTATATGGAAAAGGAACTGAACTGACCAGGAAAGTATTTAAGAATTTAGATTGTAAATGCAGGCTTAAGTGTCATTATAAATTTAAGCATGAGGAGCGAGAAAATATTTTCAAATCTTTCTGGCCTCTTGGTGACTATGTAAATCAGAATGTGTATATCACAGGATTGTTGCAAACAAACTGCGTTGATCCTGTAACAACAATGGATGGTTCTAAGGGCCCCAAACTTGGGTGTTTTTACACTTTCTAAGGGCAAAAAATCAAGTTGTACGAGAATGTAAAAAGCAATTTTTGAATAAATTTCAAGTAAGTGATGAACGAGTTTATCGATGTATAAAAGATGCAGTAGATGCTGGTTGCGATGGCACAGGTCGCCAGGTTCCTGGAAACGGAATTGATGACTCCAATGTCATACAGAATATCGCATTATTTCCAGCTTATCTAAGCCACTATTCGAGATCCAGTAATCTGTAGCGCAAGTATCTTAACTCTGGCTTAAATGTCTCAAAAATGTATAACTTGTATGTTAACTGGCGCGCTGCAAATTTAAGCCTTCCTGTGAAAGAGAAATACTACTACGGCATCTTTATAACTAAGTTTAACCTTCAGTTTAAAGAACCATCTACAGACATCTGTCAGAATTGTGAAAAATTACAGCATCTCATTACTCTAGGACAAAATTTGTCAAAGAAATTAAAGAAGAAGAAAGCTTATGGACCAGATGGTATGTCCAATGAAGTTCTATTAAACATTCAAGATAAATTAGTACCATATTTAACAAAACCCTTTAATGATTGTTTATGACAAGGAAAATTCCCCATACGATGGAAAGAAGCCAGTTACTATTCTAAATAATGGCAATGATAAGGATCCCAGTAAACGAAATCTTATAGACCTATATACTTTTTAAATACAATTGGTAAAATTTTTGTACAGTTAATAAATAAAAGAATCGTGGAATTTAGAATGATGATTGAATTAAGTAATTGCCAATTTGGATTTCGAAAAGGAAGCTCAACAGAAGATACTGTTTATAATATTTTGAATATTATAAAGAATACTAATAACAAATACTTAATTTGTATTTTCATTGGTATTAGTGGGGCATTTGATAATTTATGTTGGTCGTTTTTCTTCGAGAGACTGCGAAATTTAAATTATCCAAGAACTATTTATAATATTTTATATGATTATTGTATGGATAGAAAGGCTTTTATTCAAGGTACCGAAAAGTGTATAAAGAAGCAAATCTCAAAGGAATGTCCGCAAGGGTCAGTTCTTGGACCAAACTCCTGAGATGTTGTTATGGAAACCTTTTTGGAAGAAATACATAAAAAAAAATCCGAAATTGTAGAAACCATCGCATATGCTGATGATGTTGTTTTTCTTATAGAAGGAAATTCCTGAACTGAATTAGAGCATAAATAAAGAGTTTTAATGGATATTTTAATTCAGTGGTTTACAAAATCTAAATTATATAGTGCACCCCAAAAATCCAATTACATTTTATTTAAAGGAAATTTAAAAAGGGATCCGATCAATAAATTAAAGAATGAGAATATAAAACGCTCAAAAAATAACAAATTTTTTGGTCTAAAACTTGATGAAAAATTGAATTTTGGAAACCATATTGAATATATTACACATAAATCAGAATCAATAGTGATGAAATTAACAAGAATATTGCAAATTAAATTTTATATGACTTTGACAACGATAATAACATATCATCATACTATTTTTGGTTCAATTGTGATGTATGGTGCAGCAAACTGGGCTCATAGGATGAATAACATCAAATTAGTGAAACCAATCCGGAGCTCCCAGAGAATTATATTGTTAAGACATACTGGTGCGTTAAATACGACTCCAACTTTGGGTGTGTCAGTTACTACAGGAATTTGGCCTATTGATCTGTTAATCAAACTTCGTGATTCCATGTTTTGGTTAAAGAGAAATAATTTTAGTAAAATGGAAGAAATTT